>UELX01002342.1:0-32032 GCA_900480035.1 Eupelmus urozonus | reverse complement strand
AGGGCCTTTCTTGCGCTCGTTGGAAAAAATACGGTGTGTAACGTGGGAAGAAAGGCTTTTTCAGACTCGGGTAAGGTTTTTTCTGAACACCTCACCCTCGCTAGAAAAAGCTTAGTTTCTCCCCTTGTTGCACAATGTACTATTCCTATTCAATATTTATATATTTTGTATAAAATAAATTCATTTAGATTTCAGAAACTTACAATTTCTTACAATTTCTTACAATTATATTTCCATTAGGGTGATTATAAACTCTGAATGAGTAGGTTGAAAATTTATTAGTAATCCTTCAGTAGTAAAAGAAATCTATACTTTATTTCTTAATGCGATTATGGATAGTAATAATCCACCCTTAGTCAAAACCTACCGCCTTGTGTGCGTACATTTTTTAAAAATGCTAAGATTCAACAAATTACTTAAGAAGAATACAGAGAAATTAATTTATTTCTATTTATTTCCTGTTATTTTGCCATCCTTAATGGACCCGGAAATAATTAGTTCAAACGATTCGTTATTTTGTTGGAAATTAAGCAGAATCTATGCTAATATTATTAAATTTTGCTAAAAGATGGTTCATTTAATAATGTTTTCTTTCTGAAACATTTGAAAAAATTTTTTAAGAATCAAAAGGTTTTGATCTCAAACACATGAAAAATAGGTACATTTATAAAAAAAGTTTACCTTGAAAATTTATGTGCTTTTTCAGAAGTTTATAATGAACAAAGTTTCTCTCAAGCGGTGAAAAAAGGTAAGTATAGTTATCTCTACGGAATATTATATAGGAGTCAAAAATTATATGGCAAATATTAATTAGATCGGTTAGAAACATTTTTTTCTTAAGATTGTGTTTCACAAAAAGCTATCGTCATTCATTATTTTTTGAAAAGCTCCTTATTGATTGTGTTAAAAGAAATCATAGATGTAAAAGCATATCAATATCAAAATCAAAAATTATCGATTTTATCGATATTTCAATAGAAATAAATTTTTTAATAAAGTTAAAAGAACATTTATACGAAAACAGACGTCAGCTTCGAATAAAACATGCGGCAATCTTTAAAGAAAAATTCTTTTAAATTTGTTTAATTAATGTTAAGACTCTGTTACATATATTTCTACTTCCACACTTTTACTTGGCCTAATTTGAATATAAAATGCCAATAGTTGAAAAATTTTTATTCAGTTTCGTGAAATATTAGAAAATAAACGTAAACTAAAAAATATGCAACTTTGCTCCGCTCTTCTCTGCACATAGAAAAAAACTGCGTG
This sequence comes from Eupelmus urozonus, assembly GCA_900480035.1. Taxonomy (NCBI): domain Eukaryota; kingdom Metazoa; phylum Arthropoda; class Insecta; order Hymenoptera; family Eupelmidae; genus Eupelmus; species Eupelmus urozonus. The sequence continues at coordinate 30,763 of UELX01002342.1, read as the reverse complement.
ACTCATAACGATAACGTTTACAAGGTGCTCGTTGACTTCGCAAACGCTGACTAGACTATTTCTCGTCAGCTTCGCTAACGGAAGTGAAGCGGTTTAGGATTACTTTGGTTTAAGATCCTGATGAATAAAAGAGCTAAATTTTGATAAACGAGTAAATTAAAATAAGAATAGCGCGATATCTCTGAAGCCAAATTTCAAGCATTCAATTAAGCAATTGACGATATTTAACGACTTTCATAGCGATATTAATCAGCAAACAATACATCGATCTTCACTCAAGAATAAAGGTATATATTTGTCTAAAAAAATGTAACCATTCAACAATATATTCAATTATTTAAATTCCGAATTTTTGCGCTTCTAATTCCAGCCAATCATCACGCGCCATTTCAGTGCTCGCCCCGCTATCTTCGCCTTTCCATTTCAAATTTCTCGCTTTCACAGTACTTACTTATCATAAACAAAGGACGATCATCGGCGATAACAAAAATGTTCTCTTAGACTATATATAGAAGTAAACAGTCGGCGAGAATAACAAAAGCGGCTATACACGCGCAGCGAGAGAAAAGAAGAAACAAACGAGCGGATTCGCATGAAATAATTGTAAAAGTGTGCGATTTCTTTCCGGTTTGTATTGATACGCACAGTGCGATCCTTATGTACTTACGCTTATCGAAGAAATTTTTATATTAGTTGGCTATAGGTAGATACTTACATAGAGATGATAAGCGCGAGCTGAAAGTGAGATTGACGCTTTTACCAGACAATCCGGAGTATACAAAAATAATTCGCTTCGTCGAGTGCTAATTCATGGCTATACAAGTGCGCGTGTATGTTGTTAATTAAGGTCCAGGATGTCACCTTTGTAGATATGTAAATCAATTATGCGTAATTCCAGTATTATAAGCGTCTAGGTGATTAATCAGTGGAATATATATCAGTTTTGTGCATGTATATTGTACGCATTTTTTGTTAAAAAGGTGCAACATGTCTGATGTAAAAAGTGAAGAAATATTAGTGTTTGATGATGATTTTGATGATAATTTTTTTGATGTTGATGATAATTTTGCAACTGATGTTTCAGTTGCATCAGATCAGAGTAATGCTGAATTTTATTACAGCGAACTGTTACCTATGTTTCCAAACATAGATGCAAAGTATATAAAAGAAATTTGCATAAATCCACCATTTGACACAGACAAAGTAGATAATCATTTTGAAATGCTTATTAATCATCTTCTTGTCTATAATGACAGGATTGATGAGCACACTATTGCTGATATACTCAGAGATCAGGAAGAATTTAATGAAAGTAATACTTCTCATGATGAAATGATTGCTCTTCAGTACATGGAAGCTGAGCAGGAAAATGAAAATACACTGAACGATCATGTACTTTCAGAGATGCTTGAAATTGAAGAGATTGAAAGAATGGAACAACAGAAACAAAATGAAAAACAGTTAAATGAACAGCTTTTCTCAGAGTTTCTTGAGAGAGATCAAGAGTTGATAAATGAGAAAATGGAAATCTTGGTTAATATTTTACCTGATGCTGATCCTGATTTTCTTAGAAAGTGCATTAAAGAGCATGATGGAAACATTGATTCTTTACAGCAATTTGTAGAATCAAAACTCTTAGATAAAAATTATGAAAAAAGAGATCAGTATTATGCAAAGCTACAGAGTAAACAAAAAATTGAAGAATATACAGTTTATTTCAATGTTGCCAAATTTATCAAACTATTTTCAAATCCTTTTGACCATTTTGAAAATCCAGCAAGAAAATGCACATCTCAAGAAAAAGCACTGAAATTCTTAAAGAACAGATATAAAAGTTACCCTGTTAGTTGTCAAAACAAGTATTTCTTCAAATAAATTATTTTTACTTTAGCAATTAGTAAAATTAATTGTTTTTTAGGCCCAGGAGATAGAAAGAGTCTATTCTGCAAGTGAATATAATTTAAGTCTTGCAGATAAACATTTACAAAGATTATCCCCTACAGAGCCAATAGTTTCTTCTAATATTGATACAGATGATACGTTGTTACTGCAAGAAATAGCTTTTATTCAGAATAAAGTTTCTATCAGAGAACATTTAGATCTCATCCAAAGAAAAAAGGAAAAGGAAATGAGAATATTGAGAGTAAAATTATTTATTTTTTCTATATTATTGAAAAACTGTTGAATAATATAATAAATTTGTTTATCTATGAAATATACAAACTAATGATAATAATACAAACAATTTTTTATTAATTTGTTTATCTATGAAATATACAAACTAATGATAATGAATTATTTAATAAATTTCTTATATACAATTTATAATTAATATTTCAGGCACAAAAATTACTTTTGGAATGTCAGTGCTGTTATGATGACATGAATCCTCTTGAATCTGTAGAATGTGATAAAGATAAAAATCACATATTTTGCATAGAATGTATTGTTAGAGGAACTCAAGCTGCTATTTCAAATGGTGAAACTTTTGTACGATGTTTCAAAGGATGTGATGTAGAAATTCCATTGAGTGTTCTTAAAAAGGTTTTGCCATTAAGTACTTATGATGTACTAATAAACAAAAGACAAGAGATAGAAGTAAAAGCAGCCTTAGATGAAAATTTAGTAACATGTCCATTTTGCCCTTTTTCCATGGAACTTTCACCAGAAATAATAGTATTTACTTGTAAAAATCCACAGTGTATGAAAATAACTTGTCGGTAAGAATTTTTTGTCATAATAGTAATATTTTAACTAAGTATCATAATTTTCTATCATAAAATTCTCTTTTATGTATAATGTGCATAAATGTTAATAAAATCCTTTTATTTTTATTGACGTTTTATTAAAAAAAACAGTACTTTATTATTACATATTTTCAATTAAATATGTTTATTGAAAGATTTATTAAAAATACTAAATTTTTAATATTTTAGATTATGTAAAAAGAAACATCATCTTCCTATAAAGTGTGAAGATGTACTCGATGAACACAAGGGTAGATTATTTGTTGAAGAAGCAATGAGTAAAGCCCTCATAAGATATTGTCATAGGTGTGATAAACCATTTGTAAAATCACATGGTTGCAATAAAATGCAATGTACCTGTGGAGCCATGATGTGTTATATTTGTAAAAAACCTATTACTGATTATAGTCACTTTGATCGTGGTAATGGGTAAGTAGATAATTAATTTAAAGCTTTTCTGTAACTTAACTTGTACTAAAATTTTTCTATATTATATCTAGGTGTCGAACACATTCAGATAGTAGAGTGTTAGAACAAGAACAGGTTGAACTTGGGCGTATTGTAGCAACCACAAGGTTACGCCAAGATTTTCCAGATTTACAAATACCTAAAGTATAGTAAATAATTAAGATTAAAAAATTATTCTCATTTTTTTAATTTAAAATATTACACAATATATCTAAATTTATTTCTACTATTCATTTCTTAAAAAAAAAGAATAATATTTTTATAACAAAATTTAAAATTATATACTTGTTTATGGTTTATATAAAAAGAAAATCTGTATTTCATTAGCATTAAAAACTTTATTACATAATAGTAGGAAAATTTGTTGTCTTTATGTTGTACATATTTTAATTGAGAAACTTAATTTTAGTAGACATACATATTTACAATCAGATATGGGTCTTTTTTGTTACATTGAAATTATCAATACTCAATTATGCCATATTTATTTTTAAAACTTTATCAATTATGTTGTCCAAAATCATTTGAAATTTTTAAAAACTTACAATTAAAATTACATTTATCTTGTTTTAAATATCAATGTTAAAACTTCTAATTGCTATAAATATTGTTAATTTTTAACTATTAGCTGGTAAAAATATTTAACACTCAATTAATAAAATCACTGATCTCTTTTCAATTTTTCAAAATAACTTTTCGGTAAAAGTATAAATTTTTGCCACAGCAGGCTGAAAGTACCACTTTTGCTCCTGGCTGAGAAATCGAAATGCGGTATTTACATAACTTAAGTAATCTTTTCTATTCCTCCTTAAGTGTGCGATATACATTCTTCTGTTATAAAAAGCACGATGACAAATACATGATTATATAGTTTAAAATCAATATAGATATTTTCATTTAATTTCTTGATTTAAATCGTATAATTAAATTGCTAAGGAAATTTTAATTTCTTTTAGCTGTTATTAATTAAATTTTGTATTCTAGCCTAATTTCATTTTATTCCTTTTATTTTTTTGAAGTTAATAAAAAACTATATTACTAGAAAAAAAATATTTGTTAAATAAAGTTATAAAAATTAAATGAGAATTAAACTTATTAACTGTAAAAATATGTATTCTGCAAGTCATTTTTAAACAATTAGCATCAAAAATATGGCATGAAAAAGCTCAACAAAGTATCAAAAATTACCCAATCCATCTGTACATTAAGTCATATTAATTTATTTACAAGCCGTATCATCAGATTCAAAAGATCGGAAGCATATACGGAATCAATATGATTCTTAACTCTTCGATCTCATTATATCGATTGGCATCTTTAAAAAAGTAAAATCTAAAGAGAGCTAAGTACAAAAGGAATCAACTCCTGGTATCCAATACACCGTCTTGAAGCGCCTCGCGCAATCTTGCCTCAAAGCTCTCATTTCTTTGTCTTTGCTCTTCTAACTGTTTATCCAACTTCTCGGTAATACTCTGAACGTCCGAAACGCGATTTTGCGTCTCACGACAGAATTCGACAAGAGGCACTTCGTCATCTTGTATTGCTAAGGATTCGCTAAGCTCATCAAGAGCTTCAGCGTCAAGATCCATTTGAGAAGTAGACGCCGTTATTTCTTCCATGTCCTGATAATAGTTTTGATTGATTATATTACTCAATTAAGTGAATAATAAATTTTATTTTAAAAACTTAATAGGTTTTACTTTTAAGACTTGAGGAAATTGCTTACCTGAACCTGAGCTGAATTTTCGTTAATGTCTTCTTCGATCATTCCTTTTGCGTTTTCATTCTTTTTACGTTCGCGCTCCTCTTGTTCCACGTAATCTAACAAAACGCTAGACTTGAACCACCAGGGTAAAGTCTGGAAGTGCTTGATATGATTTTTGTTGTAGACAACGCGGGTGTTGTCGAGAATGTCGCTGATCTTTTTACGCACTAAATGAAGCACGATATCCGCAAAGCTTGGGCAGTTGTCTTCACTGTAGCCGGCTATGAGAAATAAGTCGCTCATTATATTGTTGGTGATTGCCAGACTTTCTCCGTAGCTAAGTATTTGCCGACAATAGTTGGCGATAGCGTCGTGAAACTCCATCATGTCAGGAATTGGCCATGCATATCTAAACATTTTATATTGTACGTTTATTTCAATAGGAAATTTTAAAATATAATATATATTAAAATATTTAATTTATTCCTTTATTTGGAGTATGATTAACGTTACTGTTGTTGTTGACAAGGATAAGCTTCGAAGGAATTTAAACGAGGCTTTGTGGGGCAATATCTATATCATTTAAAAATAAAGTCCTATATTTTCATAAAGTGAGCCTTTCTTTCTCAGATATAAGCTTTCTAATTACAAATAAATATTATTTTTTCCGCGTTGACAATAATATCTTTTTATTTTAATTTAACTTTTCGTTTATTAAAAAATTTTGATTGTTTCAAAACTTATAAGCAATTAAAGATAACAAAAAAGTTTTAAATTTCTCCGAAAATAATAATTTAAATAAAAGAAAAGTTTGTAATCACTTATTTTTTATGCTACATTTACTTGCTTTTAATTTTTGAAAGAGTAAAAATTTTTGTCTAAATTTTGTCTATGTTATTTTAGTAGTTTTATTACATCAATATTCAGAATGCTATAACCAATGAAAGATACATAATTTTTTTAAAGAAAATAATACCAGAAATAATATAATAATAGAAAATAATATCAGAAATAAACCCTCAAAGCTTCATTAAAATCCCTTTCTCACACTTTTTGGCCTCTTTGTGTAAGTAGTAATTGATCGTTATGCTGAGCATAGTCGTAAAGAACGAAGACGCAAGACAATGTTTTCTTCTTTTTAACTTTGTAACGTACTTTTGTATCAATTACAAATTGTCAGATCTAAGGCATTCTTAAGTATAATTTAAGATTTTTAATTATTTATTCAAGTATATTCTTTTTTTTTTTTTTTTTTCAATAAAACTTTAAAAATTGGCACACCATAATCAGTTCGTAATTACACACCTTACCCAAAAAATGAAATTCTGAAGAAATTCACAAACTTACTTCCATGAAGGGAAGATAAAGTTGCTCATTATGCGCTCAAGTTCTGCCCGATATTCCGGGTGTTTCCAAACGCTGTCAAAGTACTCGTACGTGCAAGGGCAGGTTCGCTTGTTGTTCAGATAGATTTTCAGTTCTGGAGCAAAGTCAGTGTACGACATTGATTCTGGATCCAAAATAATGTCCATCATGTGATTGACCGCTTCGTTATGCAAATTGATGATGAAATTCGGATCGTTCAATGCTTTTGCAAATTGTGAATTAGGCGATAGGTGGCCTTGAATTCTAAAAAAGAAATTAAATAAAGTATACTTATAATATTTTTCTTATTTTTATCGAAAATAAATAACATTTTGCCGATTGCAGCAATAATTAATTTATGCCTAAAAAATATCTGTAATTTTTATTTATTTTGTCTTTTGTAATGCGCGATTTTCTTGCTTTTTAATACATGAAAAGTGGGCTTAAAGTAGCTATTTGTCAACAAATGCCGAAAAGCGGACGTAAAGTAATAATTTTACTTTCGCTTCCATTTTTTCACTAACATAAAATTTTGAAAAATTATTGCAATCAATAATTTTCATTTTATACGTGCGATCAATTCCACATCATATAAATGAGTAGTTTGACGTTATATTATATGATCGATTCCACGTAATACAAAGAGACATTTACTTACACTTTGTATAAATATGTGGACACTTTCACGTCATATGTATTAGCAGTTCCACGTTAATCAATCAATTTTGTGTAACTATCTTGTTACTTTTTTAATTTAACTGAGTCGTCTTTATCATATTAAAAAATAGTTATATATTATTTGTCTCCGCAGCCAATGCACAAAACTTCGTACATGTACAATTACGAAAAAATTGTATGTGGTTTTGTAAAAGAGCTCAGATAAAAGAAGCCGAATCTTAATACGCAATACATATACAAATACATAGGTACTTTTATTATAAAGCTGTAAAATCTATTTTTGATACACCGTGCGCAAAGCTCGATTTCGCGCTCGCTCGCAGAAAAAAAGCGTATGCTAAATCTCGCTTTGTGCACGTCGTATAAAAAAATATGGTTCGATACATGAACGAGGAAGTGATTTCAACCTCTTGAGGCTTTTTCGTCCTCGCTTCGCTCGGGCGCAAACGTCATATCACTTTCTCGCACTAATATTAAAATGTATACTATTTATACGAAATTAATAAGGTGCTTACAAGCTAATGAGCTAAAAAGTTATAATAGGTTTTAGTGCAAAGTATTCAAACATTGAAATTTAAAGATCTTAAACATATCTGAAAATCATATTATCCAATATTTTGGATTTTCAAGCTATTAAAAAATTTCTGAAACGGCGTATCTGAACAACTAACTTTACTTACACAGGTATTTGCATCTTTTCTAACGGTTAGTTTCGTTTATTATAAAAGAGAGACCAAATTCAGAATGCATAAAATGTATATCATAATATTGATCAAATTAACTTTAGATAGAGATTACAAAAGGTCCAAGGACTGTTGGAATATATAAATCTAACAATGAAATTTAAAGTAAGGAAGCCTCATTTATTTATATGGCAAATGTAAATCTATTAGTTAAATTATAGTAAAAATATTTTCCAGACCATACCAGAAATATAATATGCTTTCTGTTTTTCATTTGAAGTAGTTCATTAAATAAAATACGTGAGTCAATATCGATAAATACATACCTCAACCACAGCTCATCAGTTAGACAATCATCGAACACCCTCCTGAGATAATCCATCTCGAGCGGCACTGCCGGTGACTTGTTAATGGCAAGCCACAGCGTCGCACTCTGCACAACCCTTAGCACGACGTTCTCGTCAATGCTCCTCTCATGTAGAATCGTGTACTCTGAAATATAACCCGATTCCAGTAGAGTTTCGACCATCGGTGAGACTTTGATAAGTTCAGGGTCGTGCTCCGCGTCACCGAACACGACGATAACCAAGGGAATCGGCATCAGCTTTTCACGAGACAGGACGGATTTGGTAAGCCGACGCTCGACTGAGCGAGCCTCCTCGTCGGCACTCACGATGAATAGCAGAGCATCCATGCCGGTTAAACAATTGTCACAAATCAAACCCTCGAAGTGACGAATGCAAATGTCGAGGCGTTCTTGCTGATTTGGTTTATGCTGGATGAAAATAGGCTCCAGGGTGTAGTCTTCTGGGCTAAGATATCTGTAAGCAATATAAAATATGTAAAAACGAAAATTTTAAGAAAAAATAAATACAAAATTTCATACTTGTTAATGGATTTTTTGTGCCGCCAAAGAGTCAGCCTATTTTCCAGCAGCGGCCAGGAGATGACCATTTTCCAGAATGCATGCTGACTTGCCTCTACATCAAATGATTTGGCATTCTCCTTCAAACCAACGTTAATAATAAATTGAATGGGCGCATGCCTGGTCTTCTTCTCCTCTTTTTCCACGCTCTTTTTCTTTAACTCTCTCGCGTATTTAATAGCCAATTTCTGCTGCGGATTATAGAGTCTTCTGGCGCATTCCTCAACGCTCTCTGGTTGCAGCCAGACAGGCGTATTGTCCAAAGCCTCTCTACGATGGGCACGTCTCTTAGCCGCCCATTGCTTCCAGATACGGTAATACTTCATAATTATTTTATCGCGCAGCCTGCGTTCAACCTCGATTAGCATGTCCTGGATAAATAGCTGCTCGTCGAGGATGCCCTCACATAATTCCCTGAAGAGACTGTCAAACATCTTATTACTGAGTGCATCAATACGTTCGAGTTCGGCCCGCACGATCGAAGCGCATTCTTCTTTGATTGTCTCAGCTTGCAACTCCTGGTACTCCCTCGCAGCCGATTGAATGATCCGCTCCATTATGCGTACTTTCTCTTGTTCAATTCGCAGCTTCTGCTCGGTCTCTAGTTGCCTCTTGCGTAACTCCTCTTTGTCTGTCAGAATCTTTTTCTCCACTGTTGGTTTGCTGACTTCGTCATCATCAAGGCGACGTTTCGTTGAAACACGATCGCTACTGCTTGTGCTGTTTTACAAAACAATAATGTGATACGATACATTTGGAGAAAAATGATATAAAGAATGAATATTTATTTTACCTGGGAACTTGAACGCCTCCGCTAACTTGCTTTAAATTTATGGAAGGTGTTACAGGTGGCTTGAACAAGTTGGTCTGAGTGTTGCTGCCGGAGAATATGCTTTTATTCACTGTCATATTGAAAGGCGAAGTAGTTGGTAATATGGATGGTTTTGTAGAAACAGCCTGAAACACCGAAGGTGAAGGTTTTACAAAAATGGAAGAACTCGCATTGGATGTAGGTGCGAATATCTTTGGCTCGGTGGTTTGTATTTTTGGCGCAAAAATATTGCTGCCACTTGTCACTGTTGCAAGACTTTTATTCGGCGTGACTGGCACACTCGCTTCTGACTTTGGTTTAAACGAAAATTCATTAGCTGGCCTGAAAAAATTAATGTTATTCTATATTTTTTATCTTTACTGAAAGATTTAAATTTAATAATTTTGAATGGAAGAATGCTTACTTGACAGCAATATTTATCTGTTTCTTCTCTTCCACATTATTAGGAGTCTTATTAACAGTCTTGATAACTTTTTCTTCGTTTTTAGAGTCATCATCCATGAACTCGTAGGGATCCGGCACCAGCCCCTGATCCCGAGCGTTGATAGACGAAGGTAATAGATATCCCTGGGCATCGAAACTGCTATGTGGCTTATGATTTTCGTAGGTCTTCTCGGGCCAGGTACCACCGGCTATGCACTGACCGACCGATTGATTTGACGACAAACGTTTCGACAGCACTAAATTGTACGCCCTGCCCTGCTCTAAGTTACTTTCCGGCCTACAGAAGTGATCCTTATTAAGCTTTATGTAAAGACTTTCTTTGTCGACCTTGAGACCAATCCGGGCACAGAAGTCAAACACTTCGTCTTCGTCCTCGAAGCCAAGGATGTCAATCAGCTCGTAGAGCGGGTATTCTGTCGTTCCTGTAGTACGGCAGTAGGCTTTAACCATCACCGTCATTGCTTTTATCCTTGCCTGCAAATGTTAATTAATAAATTAAAATTAATTTATTAACCAAATTTTAACTAATTTTTATAAAAATTGAATATAATGTACCGTACCTGATTAAAATATCGCAGTAAAATGCATGCATTCAAATAAGTGGTCTTGCGCACCAGTTTGAAAAATCTAGAATAGTTATCCATTGCAAGAGCTGAATAAACCTCTAGTGCAAATTTTACTTCGGACGAATGCTGCACTTCCGGAGGTAAAGTGCTCAGTTCCGATATAAAAGTACCATTATTTAAATTCAAAAGAATAACGTAAGCTCGAAACTCTGGCTCATTCTTGCAAGATATACCATTCTCCCTCAAGTCGTAATACATGTATTTGAGGGTTTGCAGGCACTTGGTCAGATTCTCACTATTAATTTTAGGATCGAATACAGCGGCCTCCTCTGCGCACAGCCTCTCGGAACTTAATATATGAAATCTGGCACATTGTTCGACTAGCTCGACGGTATCTACACAGCACAGCTCTTGCTGAGTTATGTCCTTTCGAATGCTCCTCATTCTGTCCCACAAATAATGATACCACTCAGCCAAATTTGGTTCATCTTCTTCACATAAATCAGCGATTTCATGCAATAGATAACTCATTGTCATCTTTAAAGACATCACTGGTCTTAAATCGTGCGCCATTGGCTCCTCTTGATCGGCTGATGAACGAGAATACTGCTTTATTGCAGTTGAGTGGTTAATCTTATAATCACTGCCTTCAAGTTGTTCATAAGACGCGAGTTGCCTTTGAAATTCCCGCATGTATCTTTCCTTTTCTGGGCACATATCTGGGCAGGTGCCTTGTGTTACTTTGGCAGTTGCTAAATTTTTTTGTTTGTCTTGTTTCAGTCTCATTAGACGATCGCGAGCATCAAGTATCTGAATAAAAATTATAACGATATAAATAATTAAAACTAAACAGAATTATAAAAAAAACTAAACACAATATAATACAAACCTTATATTTCTCTTCTGATGTAGTACCTGATTGACGTACTTGATTTTGTAATTCTTCTATAGTTGCAAGAGATATTTTTTTAATTTGATTTCCTACTGTTGGTTCTAACGTTTTTAATTTTTCAGTCGTTACCAACGGTTTTGCTACTTTAAGCAAAGGTTTTGAAGTTGTGGTTATTGTTGGTGTTATTGTTTTAGTAATTTCTGGTTTAACGATCGGTTTTGAAACAAATGATTTTAATGTTCTTATTGGAGCTTTTGTAGTTACTTCTTTATTGGCCACAACTTTTGCTTTTTTCACTTTAGCTTTTGCAGCTATCGTTAAGGCTTTTAAATTTTGTGGATCTGGTAAATTGTATTCTAATCCTCTCATAGCTGCCAATTCTTCTTTTACTTCATCATCTATATTTAAAATACTAGCAATTTTTCCTTTAATAGATTCATTCTTTTTTGGTCTTAACAAAATGTCAGGAGATGTCCATTCTGTTTTAAATTCATGTCCCAAAAATGATCCTGATTTTTTATAAGCTTTATTAGCATCCTCCTTTGTTGCATAATACACTGTAATTATTTTTCGTCTTGGTCTTATTGTTACTTTAAGTGTCTCTCCAAATTGATCAAAATACTCTTTTGCAACAGATTTTACAAGAAGAGAATCAGGCACATCTAAACAACTAATAGAATTAGAAAGTTCTAATCTAACATCCTTGATCTTTTTTGAGTTCTTCTCCAGTCGACTAAATGCTGATGATTTCTTAATCTCTTGAGCAGCAGAAAATGGAGACGATTTTTGAGAGTCTCTAGTTACTCTACTCTTACTAATACTACTGACTCTTTTAACTCTAACATCTCTATCTGGTTTACTTGGTTCTTCTTGATCATCTGATTCATCTGGTTCATCTGTTAAATCTATTTTTACGATATTTGCAGGTTTTGCAAAGGTGAAAGAAGACGCTACAGGCTGTTGTACTGACTCAATAATAGCAGGTTTTGCAAACGTAAAAGTTGAAGCTTCAGACTGTTGAGTTGATCGACCTCCAAATACATTATCAGAGTAAGTGCCAAAATTGACAACTTTTTCTGGACTAGGTATAATATTTGGTGTTGAAAAAATAAAGCCACTTGATGTTGTTGAATCTCTTTCTGGATCAGAATCAACTTGCATCTCTCCATCCATTTTGATTTATAGTAGTCTAAAATTAAATGAATATAATTTTGTTTTTATTATCTCATAATATAAATAATAAATTTTGAACTTTCCACTTCTTTGTTATTAAAAAAAACACATAATTTGTAAAGATACTTGGTAATGTAAAGTTCTTGTTTAATATTACTTGAATAAATTGAAATATTGAATCGTGTAAAATGTATACAATATAAATTAAAAAGCCAATGTTGTGCATTTCTCTTCAATACTTTAATAATTGATTTATTTAATATATTTCAGAACTTGAAAAATTTATATCTGGATCTTTGGCTATTATTTCCAGTATACCTTTCTTACATATGCGAGTTAAAAATATCAATTAAAATTGAACAATTAATCATATTTATTCTTCTTATTTATAGTAACATCTTTGAGATGAGAATTCCCTTCATTCTGTACAATCAAAAAGTATTTTATACTTTATACTTTTATTTGAAAAATTTGGAATTTACAGTGAAATCAATTGTTAGATAGATGATTTAGTCTTTTGTTTTGAACCTTCTATTTCACTCTTATTATTATCTAGCATCATTAATCAATTATCCAAACTGCATGTATAGAATCATGAATAATAATATAGAAGTTATTTTTATAACTAATAGAAAAACAAAAATTATATTTGTCATTCATAAATAACAGAAGGAACTGATTATGAAAATCAAATCTTATAGAAAAAACTTATTATTTCAACGATTTCACATCCAACTGCTGTTTAGTATTAAATGATTCTTGAGGTACGAAGTGAGAGAAACCGAAATATTTTTAATACTCACTTCTTATCTTATTTTATAAAATATAAACGTAACATTGGTTTCACATCTCGGAGTAATTCATAACCTATGAAAATTTCAGAAAACAACAAACTTGTTCTGTGACGTCACAGATGATTCAATATGGCGGTGTGCATTTAAACAGCAACATTTAAATTCCTAGATTAAAAGTATTCATCGATAAAAATAAACTTTTCACAAAATGTTTATTTTTCAAAATTCATATTTTAAACGATGGCGAAATCAGCATGCTAATTAATTTACGATCGTTGAGTAAAAAAAATAATTTTAAAATTGATGGAACCTTACTTTTTACCGCCTTTACAAACTCAATGCGCAGACGTTACATTTCTGCACGTGCAAGAATTGTTTCTCATAACCAAAAATTGAAGAGACAAAACTTTGTCTCGAGTTTTCTTGCAGACATGAAATAAACGCACTTTTTCGGTTTTTATACATTTATTTTGGATCACATTACATTTTCTAATGTATAATCAAAGTAAGTTAACGATAATTAATAAATAATTTGATGCCATTCAAGTGTATTTGTTTATTCAAAAGAAATAGTTTTAGAAAAATATGTTAATAATCAACAACAAATGCAATATTTCAGAAAAGTAAAAGAGCAATCATGAAGAATTTAATAATTGAAAGTCAGGAAACAAATATTTTCAAAGATGAAAATTTTCTTCCTCATGAAGATTATCAGTGCTGTTACAACTTTGACAACAATAGGTATTACTTCCTTGAAGGAGACGATGAATTAAAGCTATACGCATTCAATGCTGTCCATGGCACAAAGTATGTCGATCAAAGAATATATTTTAAAAATGAAGACACAAAACCTATTGGGATGGAATACTGCAGCATTAATCAAGAGTTATATGTAGCATGTGATAATGGTCTTGTCTATTGTTTTGCTCATATAAATGAGAATAAGCTAAAGTATGAAGAAATAGCAGATTTTAACAATGGATTGCAAAGTATAAAAATTAGTCCAGATCATGAAGTTGTGGTACTTTTGACAAAAGATAATGTTGTTATTACTTTATCATCTAATTTTGATATTTTGAATAAGGTAGATATTTATACATCCTTTTGGCTATTTATATACTTATATATTTTTTATTAATATATTTTAATTAATATTATCGATTTAAAATTTTTTTCAGACAGATTTAATGTCAGATGAATTCGGGCAAAAGCAATTTATAACAGTTGGCTGGGGTAAAAAAGAAACACAGTTTCATGGATCTGAAGGTAAGGCTGCTGCGAAAGCAAAAGCAGCAGTTACTGGAAAAACTGATTCAGATAAAGGCTTACCTACAATAACTTGGAAAGGAGATGGTTCATTATTTGCTGTAAGCTATATTGATCAGACGGTAAATGCAAGGAGATTCAAAGTCTTAAATAGAGAAGGAATTTTGCAATATACTAGTGAGTTAGTAGATTGTTTAGAAGGAAATTTGGCATGGAAACCTTCAGGTAATTTGATTGCTGCCACAAGAAAGTTACCAAATAAGCATACAGTTACACTTTTTGAAAAAAATGGACTTTTGCACAGAGAATTTATTCTTCCCTTTGGTGCCAAAAACGTTCAAGTAAGTATAAAAAAAGGAATAGTGTGTTTTCGAAAAATTATAAATTATTTAATAAAATTTTAAAATAATATTTCAGATTGTAGACTTAATCTGGTCAAGAGATTCTGATATTTTAGCAGTTTGGTATAAAGATGTTGATAGTAATTTAATAACCATTCAGTTGTGGGGTGAAAAGAATTATCATTGGTATCTGAAGCAAACAATATCGTATCCTCAAAAAAATCCAGTTTTATATGTCACATGGTCTCCTCAGGTTCAAAGAGACCTTTTAATTTTGTCATCAAAAAATAGCACAATTTATACATTTTATTGGGCTATTTCTCACAGTCATGGAAAAGAAATATCAGACAAAGGTGTAGTTAGCGTAATTGATGGTGATAAAGTTCTTGTAACAGGCTTTAGAAATGGCGTTATACCACCACCAATGGCTCAGCAAACATTGCAATTTCAAAGTCCTGTTAATGAGATTTCATTTGCTCCTAGTAATAGCCAAGATCCTGAATTGAGTTCAAATGATTTTCTAGCACTTTTGTGCAATAATAAAATCGCTCTTTGCAAAAATGTTAATGTAAGTTAAGTTTTAATTGAATTAAGTATTGAATTAAAATTTTAAGAACTTATGAAGTATTTTTTTTAGGAATCTTGGGAGTCACAATATGTTCATAAAAAAACATATAATATTGATTTAAAATTAAAAGATGCAAAAAAATATTCTTTCCACTTGGTACAACATTTGTTGTGGTACAAACCAAAAGTCATATTATGCTCTGTGGCACTTGGTGTACTAAATTCATTATGTCAATTACATCTTTTAGACATTGACGCACTAGATGAAATTATTGTTGATGCTAAGTAAGTAAAATTCCAACAATAGTTAAACATTAAAAGATTGTTATTCCATTGTATATTTTCGCTATATTATTAATTTATTCTAGAATCATACACGAAATGCCCGGCCAAATAGAGCACATAATCCCATCAGCAGACAACGAAACGGCTTACGTCGTTGTTAACAGCAAACTCTTCACTTACAACGATCGCGACGGGCTCGCGAAATCTGACCGTATCATCACGGACGATCCAATGCCGAGGGCAGTGGTGAAAATTGAATTCGTCAAGTTTGACGAAAAGGAGGTGCTGGTCGCACTCACGCGAAAGTTTGTTCTGTACGTAGATGGAAAGCAAGTCGCCAACAATGTAACTTCGTTCTTCGTACATTCCGATTTCCTAATCATTACTACGCTGCAGCACGCGTTGATTTGCTTCAATTTGGACGCGAATGGTCTTAATCAGTTGTGCACCAAGGATCTGACTATTCAGCCTTGGGAGAATGAGTCCAGTGAAGCACAACGAACACAAGGTATGTGTTTTAATATACTTGCATACTTACTGAAATAAATGAATTAAAAGTAGAGCCACATTTTTTAGTTATTTAATTCATCAAAGAGTTAAAACTTTCGAAATTAAATTTCTTTTCAGAAATTAGCATAAGACGAGTGGAAAGAGGCTCGATCTTAGTAATGGCGGTACCAAAGGATGCCAAAACAATCCTTCAAATGCCTCGTGGTAATTTGGAGTGTATCCAGCCTCGAGCTCTATCACTCGCCATAATCGGCGCCTTCATCGACCAGCTTGACTATCTTAAAGCGTTCGATCTTATGCGTAAACAACGCATTGATCTGAATCTACTGTACGATCATAATCCCGAGTTGTTTGTGGATAATGTTAGCAAATTTATCAGCGACGTGAAAAATCCTAGCTGGTTAAGCTTGTTTTTGACGGATTTGAAGGATGAAGATGTCACGACAACGACATATGCAAGTAGTTACGGAAATAAAAAAGCAAACGAGAATTCAACAGGAAAAATTGAGAATATTTGTGAATTGTTGAGGTCTATCATGGAAAAAACTCCAAATAATTACGTGCAGGTAAAATGCGAAAAGAAAACACGATTTAATTTTAAAAACACTGAATAATAAAACTAATATTTTTTCTTGCGATTTACAGCCGATCCTCATAAGCTTGGTGAAGAGCCAAAAGAAAAGTGGTTTAGAAGCTGCACTGCAAAAAATAAAAGAATTAAAAAATCGAGAAGACAAGGACAAAGAAGGCTTTTCCGCGGAGGAAGCATTGAAATATTTACTGTACATGGTTGACGTAAACGTTCTATATGACATAGCTCTCGGCATGTACGATTTTGATCTTGTCATGTTCGTTGCACAAAAATCTCAGAAAGATCCCAAGGAGTACATTGCATTTCTCAATGGCCTAAGAAAGCTTGAGGAAAACTATAGAAAATTCATTATAGACAGCTATCTGAAAAGATTCAGTTCGGCTTTGGAGCATATAGCGAAGATCCCCGAAAGGTTCGATGAGTGTTTGATTTTTATTCAAAGCCATGAGCTGTATAGACAGGCTATGAAGCTATTTAGCAATAAGAGCGATGAATACAAAAGCATTGCAGTGGCTTACGGCAAATTCCTATTGGGTAAGGGCAAGTACCGAGAGGCGGGAATTATGTTCACAAAAGGAGAAAACTACGAAGAGGCGTTGAACGCTTTTAAACAGGCCATAAGTTGGCAGGACGCTATTGTTACAGCTGTAAAGTTAAACTTGAGGTAATTTGAAGATAAACATTATAATTATATTAGTTATATATAATTATATATAATTTGATTGCTACAAAAGTAACTAATTGTATTTTTGAATCATTGATTAGTTGTCCTCAACTGACCGAGCTATACGAAGATTTAGTGAGCCGCTTAACCGAGAACAAAAGGTACGAAGAAGCCGCGGTAATTCTATCAAAACGTTTAAACAGATTTGAAGACGCAGTAGCAATTTTGTGCGAAGGAAGAATGTGGCATCAGGCATGGGCGGACGCTTACTGCATGAAAAGAGAAGATCTTATAGGTAATAAACATACCTTTGACCTTTCTAATTAAAAATTTTAATTTACAGTTTGACAATCCCTTTCATTAAAATTACAGAAACGCATGTCAAACCGGGTATCTTGGAGCACGCCGAATTCACCCTGTCTCAACTTCGCCAGCACAAGGAGGATTTCGAAAAATACAAGACGCGTCTGAGTGTGGTGCGATCTCAAGCAGCGGCACGCGAGCTCGCGCTGAAGTCGGCACAATTCGATCTGGAAGACGGCGACGAACTATATGCTAGCGGCGACATCAGCGACCTGATAAGTGACACTACGAGCATCGCTGGCTCGATGATGTCGCGCAGCTCGCAATCATCTAGATCGTCGGGACGTACCTATCGCTCCAGCAAGAATCGCAGGAAGCACGAGCGCAAAATGCAGAGCATTAAGGAGGGTAGCGTCTACGAGGACATAGCGCTTATTAGAGCCCTACACCAGCTCGTCACTCAGGCTTACAATCAAAGAGGTTTTGATAGACTCTAGAATTTTATTGGAATCTTTAAATATTGTTTTATTTAGTTTTTTTTTTTAATTTATTTATTTAATTTTAATGGGCATTGCTCAAAAATATAAAGTTAATATATCATATATTACAAAATAAGATGAGAGTAAGAATTTTATTAATAATAATTAAACGCATGCGAATTATATGCAAAAATTAAATCAGTCTTTTCTCTAGAAGATTCAAAAATTGGAATATTGAAGAAATTTGATAACTTATTATTATTGTGACTAATAATCTACATTGGTTTACCTATCCTAAAATATTTTTTTTTCAGACGAAATCCGCTCGATGTCGGAAATACTTTTGTACGTAAATAGTGATTATGTAGCTGAAGAATTGTACAAAGTGATGAATGAGTTTTTGGACGTTATATACAAAGGCAAACGCGAAATTTGGCCTCCTCCGTTAGAAAATAAAAATCCCGATAGCGATGAACCTAATAGTTCAAGTATAAATCAACTGTCTCCAAGTCATGTCCCTACACATTTAATAGGTATATATTTGTATTACTTATGAAATATTTCTTTTATTTTTTGACAGTCGTTACATATGATTTATATAAAAATCTTGTTTTTTCAGAGCCACATTTACTGCATCCACCTGAAGAGAAACCAAGCAACTGGAAAATGGATATGTTTTCAATCGCTTAGATATGTGATAATTTAGGGAAAAATTGAACATTGTTATATAAGTTTTTTACCCAAACTTAAAAGTAATTTTTATGAAAATCTAATTTTTTTTAATGATTTTGCTCGGAATAAATTGTCTATCAACTTTTAATAGTTGATATGTGTACGTAATTTCTATATTAGGTAATTACCTATTTATATATAAATTTATTGTGAGAAATTGTTTTTTCATCATAATAAAAAAAAAAGAGAAAAATATATTATTTGCTAATCTAAGGTATCTATAATGTACTAATAATTACTTTCATTATGAGTTTAAATGCGCTATTACAAATTAATAGCGTGATATTTGAGATTGTGAACCATAAAATTTTTATTTTATTTCCTAATAGATTTTAAATTGAGCTTTTATATACATTTGGAAACAATAAGTAAACGCTTGTTCAAAAAGAATGATTCCGATCGTTCGTGACGCTGATAGAGATTCACTTTTATTTATTTATTTATTTATTTTTTTGTTTTCATAAAAAATTAATTACCAGTCTAGTTGTAATACATGAAAATTTCATTCACCTTTTAAGCCTTGCAGGAAAATTTAAGTGGAATATACAATGCATCGCTACAACAAACAATATAAATAAAATAAATGTTTAATTACGCAAAAGCAAGCATACATGGTAACATATAAAGCATAAATGAAATAGAAAAAAAACTATTTTTATAAAGAATACAAATTTTTAAATATTCCACTAACATGGCTACCATTCCGATTGTCAATTCAAATTTGCTATTTTTTAAAAAAAGCCAATAAACAAACTACAAGCCCTTGCAAATAATCAAATCCCTCGAAAAGCAATTAATTTATAAAAAATCTCTTTTACACTCAAGCAAATCCAATGCGACAATCGCGGATTTAGCATATGGCTATCAGGTGATCAGACAACTCTGTCAAAGTTTTAGTTTTCTCAAGTGGCATCACTGCAGCGCCAGCCGTTCGTGGCCTGTCTGCTACGGAGCTACGTGTCCCCCGCGGGACAAATGCGCAAACACAACAAAAGACGGCGGAAAACAGACAGCTCGATTTTACGTCGAGTGAGGAGGAGATTATTTTAACTTTTTTTTTATCAATCATTAGAAAAAAAATGTCAACGATCTAGTCGATAAAAGAAAATTCCTCGTGACCACTCAGTAAGTATTGTGTCATCGTTACTTCACGACAATTTCAGACGCAGTACCGTTCGAAATTCTAAAAAGTAAATATTTGCTCTGTCGATGTCAGCGCAAACTTAACGTCCCTAACTGATTAACTTCTGCCACACATCGCCGAGCCGACTTGATAACAATCGCGTAAATATGGCTTGCGTCGATAAAACGCCCAACAAGTTCGACGAATGTCTGGACATGAAAGACAACACACCAAGCCAGCACAATGCCACACCAAGCCAGCCTGATTTTGAGGTTCTGTGTTCAGCTGCTGTCGATGCACTTATCAACAAAGAAGACACCGAGAGGAAGATCTTAGCCTTGAAGTATGTTTTGGAGAAAGATTTGAAGGCTGCCGATCTGAGGTGGTCCCTCTTTGTCGCAGCATGCCACACGTATCGATATGACACTTGCCTCAGACCTTTTCCTCCTATGTACATCAAAAATGAAACCAAGGATATCGATTCTTTGGTAAGTCTGATATGCTTGTTGTTTATCTAAATAAATTTGCTTTGATATTTTTTACTGACGGACTGATTTGATTTTCTATTTTTAAGAGGAAAGCAGTAGAATTGGTACCACCCTTAGCAATAATAGCTCAAGAATTAAAAGAATCAAATATTTACAAAAGCAAAGGAGCAACTATAGAATTGTTATTTTGGGTTCTAATAAAATTAAGAGATTTAAATATCAAAAGTATTAACAAAGACTGTGTAAGTTAATAATTTTAATCATACGTTGAAAAAGTGAATTTTTTTCTAAATAAATAAAAACATTTTTTATTTTAGTATGAATCCGTTTTAAAACGGGTAAATTCACAAATGGCTGTGGCATCTCCTAATTTAATATTCCAAGTAGCAAGTGCCAAACAATCTACATCTGAAGAAAAGTGGAGAGAACTAGCCAAAGGACATTCCACATTTTATGCTTACCATGGCAGTCGGTTAGAAAATTTCCATTCCATATTACACTATGGCTTACAGCAGCATATGTGCAAAGTACGTAAATACTTTTGTATTTTAATTTTATTTTAAATAATATTATTTTTGAAAATTTAATACTTAATTTCTGTGTTAATTATTAAGACAAATTAAAAGTTAAATTAAAAAAAAATTTTAATGTTTCAGAAATCATTATTTGGTAAAGGCATTTACTTGTCTAGTGAATTAGGAGTAAGTTTACCTTACAGTCCTGTTGGGTATGGGTGGGGAGGAAGTATGTTGGGAAGTGATATGAGTTGTGTAGCATTATGTGAAATTATTAATCATCCTGATGTAAAAGTAGGTGATACAGGTAATTTTTCCAATAAAGATTTTTCCAATAAATACACTTTAAGAATTTATAGAATCTTCAACTTCATAAAATAATTAAAATTTCTTTTTCAGATGATAGTGCAAGAAACATAGCTCCAGAATCCATTGGTGGAAAAGTACCTAATAAATACTGCTTAGTCTTAAATAATGATTTAGTGAGAATTCGATATCTCTTAATATACAGTCAAGAATTTGGTTGTCGAAGGTAATTTTATATTGTTATATATTATAATAATTGTCAAATGTTATTTAAAATTTTTACTATTATTTTTACTATTATTTTTACTATTTTAGGTCCTTACATAACAAGGGAGTTTTAGGATGGTTAAAACAGCACAAATTGTTAACGTTTATGCTTGGTTATGTCGTATTGCTTGCTTCTGTTGGTCTTTCCCACAACAGAAATGTTGAAAGATACTTTAGATTACTTATTCATAAATTTGGACTGGACTGATAAAAAAGTTAGGCAAATTTTTTTAAAACGCGTAAAAATTTAAGTGACGTATTTGTTATACAAATTAACATGTCTTCATTTTATATACTGCGTACTTGTACTCAGGTATGTCTTTGTTAGGAAATAAAATATAAAATTTTCTAAGTCATTGAATTAGTTTATCAAAATATGACATATGTATGTACAATAAAATATGATATATGTATAATAAAAACTGTACAGATAACAACTTAATATCTCAGATAATTTAGTGCCTTGTTAGTATAATAGGAAAATTTTCTGTTACGAGATAGTCATCTTCAAATACAACAATTAGATTGACCTCGAATT
Organism: Eupelmus urozonus; assembly: GCA_900480035.1. Classification (NCBI taxonomy): domain Eukaryota; kingdom Metazoa; phylum Arthropoda; class Insecta; order Hymenoptera; family Eupelmidae; genus Eupelmus; species Eupelmus urozonus. Next base: position 8,515 of record UELX01002342.1, on the reverse strand, counting down.
CTAAAAAAACATATAAAGCATTTTATAATTAAAATATATTAGATCTATTTAAATACTTTAATAAGAATTCTTTAAATCTCTTACCAACTTTGAAATTGCTTGTGCTCAAAGTAGGGCAAGTAAACAGTCGTGGAAAAATCATGTAAAACGGAATAGCAAGTCCAGAGCACACATTTCCTTCTCCAATTTGTATATTTTGAATTTCTGTAGCTATAATATAATATTTTATTTTAACATTTTTCTAAAACTTATTTTTTTTAAGTTTGAAGTATACAATACAAAATTACCATCTCGTGAATAACCTTCAGCACAACCACACGTTTCTACTCTGACCAATTGCAACTCAATAGACTTTATAACAGCCTCACAATGTTCAATAATAACTTCACCAGTTAGCGGATCAGAAAGTTTACAGAAAAGAGAATCTAGCTTACCAGATATACAAAATCTTGGAACATTAGTTCTATCCCTAGTATTCTGAAGAGACTCTGGCATTATTTTAAAGGTTACAGTTTTATTAGATTCCTTGTCAACTTTCTTAGCAAGCTTGTCTTCAACAATAAATTCAAGCGATTTACTAACATCTTTTGCTAGAAAACTTCGTTTAATATCACAGCGAATCATATACTGTATGTTTACAAAAACACCATGATAAGTTTCATAAAGTGTTTTAGTGCCTCTGGGTTTTAAGGGTAACTCAAAAGGTATTTCTGTTTTACCACTTGGTATTTTTCCAACGGGAGCAACTTCTACTGTATACTGCACTAGTTGTATTGGCTGAAAGAAAACAAATTCATAAATAAAAGTGTTAATAAATATTCAATAAAATATAAGAATAATGTACCAACCTTTACAGAATTATAAAATGCTTCAAAAATACCAACTGTTTTTGAACTTAATTGCAGATTTACTGCACCTTCCATTGTAAGAAATATTCCATCATGTTTTATGTCAGAATTTGTTTGTAGTAAGATTAAACCACTAACACTTTCCTGCAATTATAAAACAATTCCATTTAATAAAATATAATTACAAAATTTATTTTATTGTACTATAATACTTTTTATATAAAAATTCCTTTTATTAATAACTCATAAAAATATACATTAAATACAATCCATAAATAAATTAAAAGGATTAAACAAATAAACATTAACAACAATTTTCTAACCTCAAAAACATTATAGACAGTATATAAAAATTTATCTCAACTTACACCTTCGCGATAAATTTTGCTAGCTCGTTTGAGCCTAATGTCGATGTTGATCGACATTTTACACCGCCCAAAACTCGCTTACTCTAAAACACTTTAGTACCGCTGTCAAAACTTGTTTTGGGCGTTCATTTTTTCAATCATCTACTGCCAGATAAATGATCCAGATATTGAGATGCGGTAGTTTTTCGAAGATCGTACGCAGTTCACAAGCAAGTTATAAAAGATACACACCGACGGCACAACACAGCTGTAAGTTCCAGATAAAATCAGCTGATATCTTGGAGCAGAAATGTGCCACGTGACGTCGTTTAAGAAGCGCCAAAATTCAAAAGTCTATAGGTCAGGACTAAATCTTTGTTAGTATTTCAGTAGAGAGTTCGTTGTATATTAGTTATTTTTGTTTATCTTATTCATTTTTTGTATAAAAATCGAATCCAAGCGAAATTCAGACAAAAATTTATAAAATTAAGGTAAATTTTTTAGTCTTAAATCCACTTTGTTCTTGTTAATTAATATTGAAGCAGTATTAATATTGCTTTGATACTCACAACTTATTTATTATAATCTCCCTCCAAATGAGAATTTTCACAACCAAGAAATTTTTACATCACTAGTTTTTCACAATATAAACTAAATCCAGTACCGCACACTTATACATAGTACTAGGACCCTACTTAAATCGGTATCTTACATTTAAGTAAAGACAATCACCTTACTCAAACATCAAAATTCCTTAAACGCAACAATCCCCGAATTAAACCAAAGCCGCTTAAAAACCTTCCCAGAAGCACAAACTACCGCTCACTAGCTCATCCATCTCAACCATAAAATCAAGTCGAAACACGCATCCCCTACACTCCTCCCAAACAATCGTCCGACTTACTGCCCCCATCCGCACATTCCACACACACACACACAACCATCCTTCTCCACTCCGTTTAAAACCCTGCGAACCGCAGCGCTCGAAACATTCAAAAAACGGCAGTTGAAGGATCCACAATATATCCTCAGAGCGCGCGCGCGCGCCGAAAAGCCACATCGGACAACTTCGCGCTTCTCCGTCGACCAATCGCGACTCCTCGGCTCTCCAGGGGGCGAACTTCCGGCGACACGCAGGGCACATCTCGCGCATACAGCCCTATACATACACAACATATATATATACGCATTTTCAAACGGTCGGCCTTCCCCCCCACTGCAGCGCGGAGCCCCCGAGAACGACGGTTGGACGAGAGAGTAGCTCGAGAGGCCTGCAGAAGCGCGCGGGACTCGGCCGAGGAGCGGATTTTTGGATCTGTTAGTATTACCCGATATCGCTGGTCAGATTTTTCTGTTCTTCGGACGGTGCGAAAGAGCGAGGATCAGGTGTGAACGCACGAGAGGATAGACACGCGGCTCTGCTTGAAGCGACGATGGCGTTGAGAAGTCGAGCCGTTAACCTGGTGAGTGTGGATTTTCGATTTTTTCTCTGCCTCGCTTTACGGGACGACGCCGCGCGCGACCGTTGCAACTGCCCGTTTAAATGCCAGCGCGCCAGACGCGGTTTAAAGGCGCCGATTGTGCTTTTTCTTTCTGGAGGCCTTTTTTCAGGGATTTTTTCGTGGCTCATTTTTGAGGAGGTTTTAGAGGAATTTTTGAGAGGGAAAAGAAGATTTCCCGCGTCCTTGGGGGGCCGCTTTCCTTTATTTTCCGAGGGAGGTAGCTCCGTCTCTGTCGGGCGGTTGGCCCCCTCTCCTCGGTGCGGGGACGGTTGGCTTGTGTATATTTTTTTTTTTCTTTTTCGAATGATGTTCGAAATTCGTTAGGCTTAGAGAGTCTGGAAAGCGCGACGAGGAAAGAATTTTGGATGCTTTGATTTTTTTTTAATCGTTAAGGACTCCAACGTTTTAAAAAAAAATCAGGTACTTTTGAGTAGGTGTGTGAGAAATTGATGCTAGCATATACTGTTGTGAATAGTCGGCGTGTTTACGTGATCTTCGCGGGGCTGGAGAAGCGTTGTAACCGCCCAAATCGAAATTCCATCTGTGATTTTGCTTTGAGTTTCTTTCTTAGATATTATTGATTTGTGAATTTTAGTAAATTTTAGTTATTTTATTTGCATTCCTTAATCTCTATTTTAGTTTAATTATTTATATTAATTTTTCATTAATTGCAAATGGTTTAATGAGGATAAATTATAAGGAGAAATATTATTATATCAATATAACTGTGGGTATAGTAAAAGCAAGCCTTGTTTCAAACATGTTTACAAAATCCTGTTTTGGCTTCTGGAATCAAAGCATTGTCTCTCACTTTAATATAAGAAAATCAATAATTCCAGTGATTTAAAATTTTATTTCATTTAGTTTTATTATAAAATATTAGGCAGTAACAAAACAATTAAAAATTGAATCAGTTAAATGGAATTTTTTATTATCTCAATTATTACTATAATAATTAAGAATTCAAGAATTTTAATGTTTTTTGTAAAATACATATTTCATTGTTTATTTAATATTCTATGTTTTATTCCTCTAAATAGCAGTACAACCATAATCAATGAAATTAACAATTAATCTCTATGTATACAATTTATTTCTTCAATAAAACAATATACAAGTACATATTTTAAAGTAAATTAATTACACTGCAGCTGATGTATTGTATTAATTACTGTTTACACTAATATACTGGATTAAGAAATATGTAAAAATAAAAAATACAAAATTTAATAAATTTTTTCAAAATAATTGTTACACTGACAAAAATTTTAATAATAGTTTACAAATTTTAATACAATTTATTTTAAATGTTTCCATTTCCTTTTATTTTACAGAATGTTGCCAATCAAGAAAATGTCAAGAATGTCAAATCTATGACATTGGTTCCTGGGCAGACTCGAAGAGCTGCCCTGGGAGAAATAGGCAATAAAGTTACTCATAGAACTAATGAATTGACAGGCAAATCTAGTCAAGCAGCAAAGGACAAAGTTTTGCTAAAAAAGCCACTAATCAAACAAGCTCAAGTCAAGCTTGATAAACTTGAAAAGGTTGAGAAGCCTGTTCAAAAACCACAAGTGCAAATAACTAAACCAGTTGCAAAAACTGAAATATATGTTGATAATCGCCCATTACTAGAGGTGAATAAAAATGAGACTGATAACAATGCAAATAAAAAAGACTCCGAATCAACTATAGCCAAGAAAGAGACAGATTCCTTTTCTTCTGATCTAATAACAGTCGAGGACATTGACGAAGAGGATAGAAAAAATCCCATCCTTGTTTCTGTATATAGTAATGATATTTATGCTCATCTCAGAAATTTAGAGATACAATTTCCCATAAAGAAAGGATTTTTGCATGGGCAAGAAGTCACCCCTAAGATGAGGTGTGTACTAGTTGATTGGTTAATAGAAGTCCATGAACAGTTTCATCTGATGCAAGAGACATTATATCTGACAATTGCCATCATTGATCGTTTTTTGCAGGTACAAATATTTTATCTATCAAAATTAATTTTATTTAATTTTACAGTTTACTTATTTTTAAAATAAAACTGTATATTCTATATTTTTTAACAGGACTTCAAATTAATCACTCGTAAAAGGCTGCAATTAGTTGGAGTAACAGCTATGTTTATAGCCAGCAAATATGAAGAAATGTACTCTCCAGACATTAGCGATTTTGTGTACATTACAGATAATGCTTACACAAAAGCAGAAATCTTGCAGATGGAAATGCTTATGATAAAAACACTCGAATTTTCATTTGGACGGCCATTGCCTTTACATTTTCTTAGGAGATACAGTAAAGCTGGAAAGGTCAGTTACAGTAACAAATAAAATGATTTATTGATTATTACTAAATCAAAGTATTAATATCTTTTTATTTTTTATACTTAGTCTCTGCCAGTTCACCATACGCTGGCAAAATACTTTTTGGAGCAATGTTTAGTTCATTATGAAGTCAGCCACCACCCACCTAGCTTGATAGCAGCTGCTGCAATTTACTTATCATTCCTGTAAGTATTATTGTCGCCATTCAAGTATAAATAGATTATCAAAAATATTATTATTCGAGATTTTAAATTAAAATATTTATAAAATAAAAAAACTAACAATCTAATTTTTAATTAATTAATTATTTTTAAATTTCCATTCCAGTTTGTTGAGGAATGACTCTCCCCAGGAAGGTGAGCCTATTTGGACGAAAACACTAATATACTATAGTACATACAAGTCAAAGGATGTATTGCCTGTGGTGCAAGAAATTGCTGTTATAATGGTTAACGCAGAAAAGAGCAAATATCAGGCCGCGCGACGGAAGTATACAAACCCCAAGCATATGAAGATCAGTCTCCGTCCAGAATTAAAGTCTCCGACTCTGCTCGCCTTGGCGAATCAAAGGAATGAATGAATTACTTTTGTAAAATAGTACAATCAATTTTATACATAGTTGTGATGCATGAGGAGCAATCGAGTGACTTTATTAGTGCTGTTTTGGCAGTATTACAAACGAAAAATTTTTAGTAAGAAGTCTCCCGTTAGATGCTATTTTTGTGCCAAAATTAGCGGGATGTGCTTTTACTTTTAAATTCATCTTTTTCCAATTTAAAATATGATACTTTTTAATTAAGAAATTTTTGATGCAGAATTAGCTTGGCAGCCATAGATGTATTTATTTACATTTTTAATAATTTTTTAAAGAATAACTTTCTAGTACATTTTTATGTGTTTAACCATGGGCGATTTTTAATTTTTGAATTATCTATAAAAATAATTTAAAAAAAAATTATAGTGTTCAAATTATCTTAACACCTATGGTTGCCTCATCTATTTGCCATTCCATAATGCATCGTATTAATTGGTGTTTTTAATCACTGCCTTATTGAGAAAATGACTATTTATTGTCACTTTCTACTTGTCAAATGCTTGATAAAACATTTTTACGTGATAATTTAATATTTTTATCCATTTTCAATATAAATTTAGTAATAATTTTATTTAGTATAGTCAAATATTTTAATCAAAATGTAATGATAATTACAACGAAGGTTTTTGTATTCAGGCACTATTAATAATTACTTTTACCTCATTATACATTTATTATTCACGCATTATATGCATCAAAAAAATATTTTGATAAAAATATTTGTTATGCGATCACTCTGATTTTTTATGGATTATTTTTTAAAGTGCATGTTCATACAATACGAAAACGTAAAAAAAATTAATTTAATATAGTTACAAGACCAAATTAATTTTTTATCAAAAATTTTTTTGCGGAAGCTACGTTAATTTAATTTCGCAATACAATAAATTGTGATTCGAAAAGTTTGCATTGACAAAATTAATTCTCTCTTAAACTTGAATAAATAAAGAACACTAATTTTGTATAGTCTTAATTTTTATTATATTAAAAAGAGTGAACGAACACGGCAGTGTGTGAGAAATCGTCTGATCGTCTTGTGTATAATATCTTATGTTTGTAAATAAATGCGTAAGCGTTAAAGATATTCTTCTTTATTTTATATTTAAAAATAATTAAAATATTTAAAATAATCGACTATTAGATAAATTAGTGACCATTTTATAGCACGCTATAAATTATAACCATAACTGTTTTAGATTGTTTTTATTTTCTATTTTCTGTTTTATATATAACTAAAGAATAATGATGAAGAAAAAGACTTATGATTTTAATTTTATAAACCCTATTTTAGCTGTAAATTTTAATTTTCTTTAATATAAAACGAATTCTTTTAAATTAATACATAAAAAGTTTTTGGAGGCAGTGACTAAAAGAAAAAAATAGGTGAAATTAAAAACTTCGTGTAATTTCTGTGCAATGTCATTTTTCTTTTACTTTCTAGTACTAATTGGAAATTATACTTTCGTATCGATAAAAAAAACTTTCCATATATTAAACAAACAGCAGAAAGTAAATAATAATAAATGTATTCTTAACTTCATTCATAGAGATAAACTATTGGCTTTTTATTTTTTTGATCTACAAATTTTTCAAAAATGATAAAGTTAGTAGATTATTTTTCATTTTCATTCTTGAAACAATTCTGAAATCTTAATCTTTGTATGAAATTTGTACATTTTAAAGTAGATAACAAATTTCAATAAAAAATATATTAAGTATTTTTAAATTGATTATTAAGAGTGCTCTATACCGTCAAAGCGCTCTCTAGTCTAATAAAAAAATTAAATATTTTTTTAGCTAACTTTTTCTAAAAAGAAGCATAGAACCAAAGTTTCTTTACGTGTTTTCACACAATAAGGATTATTTTCCAAAAGATTTTATGAATTAAAATGTTAAAATAAAATTATGTTTTGAAAAGAAAAATTGCAAACGCGGTGGTAGCGAGCAGACTGCTCGCCACCACGCTTACAATTTTTCTTTTCAAATCATAACTTCAGTTTAGCATTTTTATTTATAAAATTTTTTGAGAAAAATTTTTCAGTGCCTAATACACGTGGCAAAGCTTTGCTTATATTGTTTGTAGTACGATAAATAAATTAAAATAAGCCTCAAATTTTATTGCTAGACTAGAGGAATCTCTACCGGTTTACAGCACTCTTTAGTTATTACTTTAATTCAAAATTAAAAAATAAGTATAACCTCATTCCAAAATTTCAGGTTGACTCAATAAATAGATTGCATATCTAATGTTTAGTGGTATTATACATATATAGATTCACTGTAACTAATTTAAGGATGTTCGTACATTAAAGGGCAAATATAACGTGCGCCTTGGGAGGCCCCATGTACCGATACAGATGTTTTCTATATATAAAGGAATCAAAAAACAACTTTTTTATTGATGATTTTATAAATTGTTTCAACAAACGAATAAATATCAAATATTATTTAAATTAAGCAGATCTCTACGGAATATTATACGGGATCTCAAAAATTATGTGATAAATATTAATTAGATAAGTTGGAAGAAATTTTTTTTCTAAAAACTATGTTTTACTATAGAAGCTAATGTTGTCCGATGTTTAGAAAAGTACCACTGATTTTGTTTCAAAGATTATAGATATAGAAAAAATATCCAATTACAAAATCCAAGCTTACCGATATTTTAATATGAACCTTTTTTTTAATAAAGTCAGAGAGAAACTTATATAAAAATCAAACAACGTCAGCTTCTAATAAAACTTACAAACTTTAAAAAAATATTTTCCATCTGATCTAATTAATGTTTACGATATAAATTTTGGGTTCCAACATTCTGTAGATTTACCTCACCCTTTCATTTGGCCTTAAAAATTGTAAAAAGTGTTGAATAGTGCATATTTCTAGTACT
>UELX01002341.1:0-32049 GCA_900480035.1 Eupelmus urozonus | reverse complement strand
ATTCCGGTACCGGGAATCGAACCCGAGCCTCCTGGGTGAGAGCCAGGTATCCTAGCCACTAGACCATACCGGATGATATTTTTGAATTTAATCTTAAGAAAGAGATCCGAATTGAAATATGCAAATAAGTAAAATTAAATCAAGGAGCAATATGGGTGTAAAAGCAGTCGAATCAGCCCTGACTTTAGCCTCAATCCAAACACAAATGATTTTTACTCGGGCAATAAAATTATTTTTCACTTTGTCTCTGTAACTTATTTGAATATTCACCATTTTGACTATACACATTTGAAATTGCAATAATAAAAATTATAATTTGTGAGCAGTTTAATAGTTTTCTTTTTAATTGTCCTTTAAGTACAATTTTTTCAAAAAATGCAAAAAAATGAGATGCAGTAAGAGAGCGATCGTTCTATTTATATTTATTAAATTGTTTACGTATAAAAAAGGACTATCAACTATAAAAAGTGTTATTTAAGTACTCAAAAGCTTATTAATAACAAGAAATAAAAATATCTATTTATTAGAGCTTTACAGTATATGTTAAGTAGAAAATTCCGAGTGTGGTAAGACCTCAAAATGCGTAAATTTAATTTCTCCTCATAATTCGCGCTTTTACTTTCATACTTTTAAAGTTGTTAGCGAATCTCAAACTCTCTTATGTAATCAAAAATACATCCATCGTAATTTCCTTTGCTAATCAACAAACTTAAAACGATGAGTTTCGCATCCAACTATATTCTCATCAAGCCCAAACGTTTAGCAGTCTTGAAAGCTAACTATAAATTACAGGAACACGGCTGCGGCGATTACTTTCTGCTCGAACACTACGTCCCGGAATCGTTGATTTTGAACTCGGAAGAGCAGCAGTACCGTCATCCCCAGCTGCCGGACAGCGGCGAAGCATTGCGCAAGCGGCTACAGCAGGCGCACCGCGAGCGCCGCGGCCTAGACGCTAACAAAGCCGAGGAAATGTTCATCGCACATGCGCAAGCTTTGCTGGATTATGGGGCGCATTACTACGTAGCGACGGTCGACGCTAAGGAGCTCGGCAAGATCGTCGCTAGGCAGAAGAAATGCGCGGATCAAAATCAGCAGCCGGTGAGTCAAATAATTCTGTATTTATATGTTAGATGCGATGTCGTTTATAAAAGTTGATTCTATCAAATAAAAAGTATCAAGTTTGAGTTTACTCAACCCATATCGGTATCAAAGATAAAATAACTATAATTGTTCGATCATTAGTGGTGGCAATATATCTAAAATATATAAAATAAAACTTATTCTTTATCTTCAGGAGACGGAGCAGCAGCAGCAAGATCTCTACATCGACTCGGAGAACATCTACGACATCGACAAGTGCTCGGATTACCCGATTTACGGGAAGATCGACTTCCACAGCTCCGAAACGCGCGAGCAGAATCTCCAAAGGAGCCCCTTCACGGACGAGCAGAAGATAGCCCTGTCTAGGAGTCCATCGAGCACGACGGACGACATCTACTCGACGCCGAAGAAGGCCTCCGAGCAGGCCAACAACAACATCAACAACAACAATAAAGCCGGGAGTAACAATAAAAGCGCGAGTAAAACGAGCAAGTTCAAGAGAAGCGATAGCGACGTATGGCTGGCGATACACTCGCAGGGCCTGAAGGTTTTCGAGCGCGGCGGCAGGCTGCGCGAGAGAACCGAGCTCGCCAGCTTCCATTGGAGGGACATTCAAACTCTGAGTTACGGCAAGAACTACTTGGTGGTTTATACGAGGATCAGCGGCAAGCGCTGCAAGTTTAAGCTCAAAATGGATCATCGAAAGTAAGACTGACATTTATTGGCCGCGTTAAAGTTTATGCTAGGCCGTTTTTCGTATCTTGGGCCGTAAAAGACGTTGTTTTAAAAGACGGCTTTAATTTACGTTCTTTGACGAATTATCGGAAGTAATGCAATATTTATTTTTCTTTCAGGAGCTTCTACGCTTTCAAACTAACGTCCCTGCATCATCAATTCTTTCTGAAACTCCGCTCCGAACTGACATCGCTTCAAGGCTTGGCGAAAGGTACGAAAGCTCGAATTAAACAGTTTGACTTTCTTCTTACTCGAGCAAAATCTATTAATGGACCCAACGCTTATTTTTCCACAGACTTCGGCATCCCCCTGGCCATCGAGCCCAACTCGCCCCAATCGAAAACAAGATCGGAGAGTGCTAAAACAAAAATCTCGATAGCCGACTCGGTGAAGAAGCAGCAACAGCAGCAGCAACAGCTCTCGGCCAAGTACTCGCTGGCCTCGCACCTCGAGGAGGAACAACAGAACAAAGAGAACGAGAATCCATTAAAAGAGCCGGAAGAACAGCAGCAAGCTCCAAAGATAGCGACCGAGTCGGCATCTCCAGACGAGTGCAACAGCGCGCTGTATGCTCAAGTGAACGCCCGGCTGGAGCCGGAGGGCGAGTCGCGCGATACTGAGGACGAGGCCGATCGTGCTTTGGCTTTAAACAGCCAGAGGAACGTCATAACTAGCGTTGCGAGCACCCTGCAAGTGTTAGAGTCAAGACAGAACGAGAACGACAGGCTGTACAATTACGCGAACATCGGTATACCGTACGGGAACGAGAGGGAGGAGTACGTTTATACGATACCAAAGCCTTTTTCGACTAACGATATCGATAGGCTGAACGATAAGATCGAGAATCCCGAGGATCTGTACGCGGCGATCAATAAGTCGGGCTTGCCCAAGAAAACCGAATTCACAGTGCCTGGTGACGAGGAGTGGAAAGAGATAGAGGTGAGAGAGATATTACAAGTTGTTTTTAATGTGTCTTTGATGTTCAATATGAAAGTTTTTCATGATTTTAAATTAAAACAATATTTGAAAAAGAATAAATTATGTAGTTATGTGTGCAGTTCTGTTAGTGCGCTCGACTAAAATTTAATTAAGAACATTTTTCACTTAGTTTTTATAATAAAAAAATGTTAATTCATATTAACTTTTTAATTGCGAATTTCAGGTAAAAACAGCAAATTTGCAAAATTACGGTACGAATCGTCAAAACGGAAACCTTGATTCGCCAACCATGCAGCGTCGTCTGAACGTGAAAACTGAAAACAGAGCGACGTTCGGCAGTATCAGACAACGCAATCCCAGCCTTACCGACGATCTGGAACTACTGTCCCTCAAGTCGGATACAGCGTCGATACATTCGACGTCTGCAAAATCTGCCGGGTCCCCAATTCCCGAAGCTTACGTACTCAGTAAGTCTACTTTGAAATCGAATAACGAAACACAAATGTATACAGTGTCTATATATTGTCTCATCTTGTTCTTTCTACATCATAACAAAATTTTATAATATTAGTACTTTTATAATTATTCTGCTAAAATATCACTAAAGAGTTAAAACATACTTCATATCAATATTTCACATACCTAGGTACAACCTTTCTATATAAATTTATTTTCAACTCTTTTAACAAACAGATGCAGATATCCGTACATCCGAAGAAACGTTTAGGATACCTGACGAGACGATGTCGACTTCATTGATGGCAAGGCTAGACGAGCTTTCGTTCGCCGAAGAACGAATGCTGAGAACTATTAAGCTGGAGAGAGGTCATGGGGGTAGTATAGGCCTGCAAGTGACAGAGGGTAACGACGGCGGTGTCTACGTTCAGGCAGTTTCCGTCGGAGGGTCGGCCGATATGGCTGGAAACGTGAACAAAGGTTTGTAGACAGCAGTCGGTAAATTTTGTTACTGTAGAATCCCTTTGAGGGCGCGCTGTGTACTAAAATAACGAAGTTAATAGCGTTACCGTCAATATTTTGCTAAAGGATTATTGATTACTTTTTTATATACAGAATTATTCTGATATTGAATAAATATATCTCTATAATATTCTTTCTAATTTTATAATTTCATAATTAAAGTAATGTTTTTTAATTAATATTTTTTACAATTATTTTAATCATAATGAGTATTTAATATAAATTCTCTCTGTATAGCTAATGATTAATATATTTTACTGATCTCGAAATTTCACGTGTTTATAGGAGATCGAATCGTTGCTATTAATGGACAGAGTTTACTTAATCTTCGTTATGAGGATGCGTTGAAAATGCTACAAAGTTCTTCGGAAACAGTTGAACTTGTGCTGTCTCAAACAGTACCAATACACGATGTCGATGCTGATGATCATATTCAAGAACCTATTGAAAATAACTATTTACAGTGAGTATTATTATTTTTGACTAAATAAAATACAACTTTAGATTCAATTATTTTAAAATGTGTTTTGAAGTAACACAACATATCTAATTACTTTTTTTATTGTAGAACTATAAGATTTAATGTATCTTCGGAGGCAGAAACTTCTGGATTAATGTCTACAAAATGGCTTCAAAAAACTATAGATGTGGCTTCTGTACAAAATACATCCAGTGCTTATAGTAGTGCAGCATCCAGCGCGATGGGAAATCATAACGTCAATAGCCTTTATGTCCCCGACATTGATGAAACCAATGCGATCAATTCAGCTAGTATGTTATTGAGCTTAGAAGACTTCGACGTTAGTCGATCAAGCACTCAACAAGTCTTTATTTAATTATGTAAGTCAAGAAACTTTTTAAGTATAACTTCTTTTGCCTACTACAATTTTATTTTTAATTTAAAATTGAGAGGAATGATAAAACAAATACTTGTACATTCCTTCATTTAAAAGTTGCTTTTGTTTAAAAAAAATCTAATTTCTCCTTCAAAATCAGGTTTTGATTACAATATTTAGATGCAGGGTTGGGTAGTAACTAATTAAAACTTTCTTAACTTAGATTTAAGTTAGATACTTTCTGTGCACCTTAACTTTTATCTTAACTTACTAAGAAAGTCTTGCTCCTTTTGGTCACAAATTATCTCAAATTTTAGGATACGTTTGTAAATATAAAAAAAACAAAAATCGTACTAATAAATTCCAACATACGAAAAAAATTAAGTTATGAACATGTTTAGTATTAAAAAAAAATTTTTTTAATAATTTTTACACTTAAAGTATAATTGAAGTAATCCAATCCAAAAAGTTTCTAAATGAAGTTTCAAGAAATAAATCTAATAAGTTATTTTAACAAAAATATTCTACATATTAAATACAATTTTTTTTGATGAATTCAAACATTTAAAGAGAATATATTTTATGAACGTACGATTATTTCGTTATATTGATAAAACCAAAATTATCAAAATCTATTTAAAATTTAGCCTTAGATATTTAAAGCAAAAGTAAACCAAATTAATTGATATTAGTAAAGCCAAAGGAATAATTGGTATTGGATTTCGCAGGATCAGTCTAAACTGATGTTTAATCATATTTATAATTATTATTTAAATAATGGTATTTTACTAATTTGTATCGTTGTTTTAAACAAAAAACAGAATTATTTTCATAATCGAAAAATACCATCTCTAGACAGTATTACATACCATCTTGTAAATAAAAACATTCGATCGAAAAGAGAAAAAGAGGAGTAGTGACCACTAGTAGCTCCAATCGCTAATCGAATTGCTTTTATCCATTTAGAGAAGCCCTTTTTCTATCGTAGCAAAACGTCAGATGCTGTCCAATACTGCAATTTTCCACATTCATCACGACAAATTTTATATTAATGCAATGTTATCTAAATTATCATTCTATTCCTTTTATTATTAATTCTACATTCAATTTTCATACAATGTCATAAAACAAACTATGCTGTTTATCGCATTACATAAACATTTTGATAAAGTTCTAAGTGTAGTTTTCATTTCTTCATTAATTTACTTCTAAAGAGATGTAATAATGCTCAGCCATAAAGCTACTGTAAATACAGGTTTATTTCAAAATTTCTAAAAATAAAAATCCTTCTGCTTATCGAGAATGCAAGCACTCAGATTTAATCATTTAATTTTTAATTTTTTAAAAAATGGTGGCATCATGTTTTTGTTCTCTATTGAAAAAGTTTGACAAAGAGACATTTTTCGAAAGTCGAAAATTAAATAGTGATGAAATGGGTTCCCGAATATTCTCGAAAACAAAATTTCATATCGCTTTAAAAGATTTTTTATTACTATTTTGCAGGAATTCAATTTTCTACTTTAAAAATTATCCCTTTTCCGAATATTATATTTTTTTTTAATTGCGCAGCAAAAAACCGGTCATAAAATATCCGACCTCAAAGTGTGGGTATTACGTAAGGAAGTGCATATTATTTTCTTTAATAACTTAACATAGCGAGATGCTCTGAACCCCTGTCTCTGTTATTGACCGTTGGAAATGGAGAGGGGTAAGAGGTCGAATGACACTTGTAAGGAATCACCTCTAGTTCCTTGCAGTCAGTTTACAATATACCAGTCTCGCGTTTCCGTGTGCTTCCCTTCGCTCCCTATTCCGTGCTGCTGCTTTGCGGTGTTTTATTTCTTTTTATTTTTTTACTCAGTTTATCCCAATTTAAATATTTAAAGGTGGTCAGTGTGTAACTTATTATGCAAAAAGGTTAGGGAAAAATTATGAATTATTAGTCAAAAGTGTATATTATATAGTAGTTTAAGTAAATAAAATGTTTTAGATAAGTTTAACTAAAATGTTGAAATTTTGTGATGCAGATGAGTCACCGTTACCGCCACCAGTACCGCCACGTCGCAAGAGATGCAAGACCCAGCCAAAGCGACCCTCCACCACGTATATACACGCAACGAAAACCGAACGCAAGCACCGACCGGCGCCTCCCCTTCCTCCGCCAGCCCCGCCTCAACGAACCCGAGGCAGTAGAAAGACGCCTTCACCATTTCCCAATGAAGATTCCTCGCCCGTGCTCGCTAAATCGTTCAACAGTCTCGAATACGGTCCCGACAGTCACGATGAAACGTCGAGGAACAGTATTGCGGACAAAAGCGAGTGCATCAACGTCAATGCGCATGATTTCTCATTGGAAAGTTCGCAAACATTGGAGGCAACGAATTTACATCCCGAGATGCCGAAAAGGAGTCGATCGCCTTCCCCATTTTCCAAGTCTCCAGAACCAAATAAATACCCTCCTCTGTACTTCACTTTTCAGGACTATGAGACTGTCATGGAGAGTTCGATAAATCGTAAAGATAAGCAGCTTGCCGAGGAACGTAAAATAAGTTTTAACGAAGAACAAATAGAGGCGTATAGAGAAGAGCAAAAACGGAAGTATGAGTCTAGAGAAGAAAAACCACAGAACTTCGTTGAGAAATCAGAAACAGAAGATTCTTTTAATGCAGAAAGTGATACATGTGCTAATGAAAAAGAAAATGCGTATTTTCATATTTCAACTGATCAGCCTTGCGAGATTGATGAAAATTTCGAATCTGTATTCGCTCCTTTTATGGAAGATATTACCTTTAATAATCCAAGAGAAGAAATTTATTTCAGAGTAACTACAACCAACAGACCTTTCGAAAAATGTCAAAGTAATTGGAACAAATCTTTTGATCACGAGCCTAAAGAATTTGAGGAAGTTGAAACGAATGATCTATACATATTTGAAGATTACATGGATCGTAGTAACAAGCTTAATGCTAGGCCACATCTTTTGTTCAACGAAGATCTTTTCTCCATACCTCAAGATGATAACAGTGCTTCAACTGAAAGATCTACTACGAGGGTACGATTCATTATCGAATCTCCAAGTACATCTACACCCGACTTGGACCTTGATGATGATGGGACAACTTACGGAGAGTTTGTTGAAAAACAATTTGAAAATTATCAGAAATCAACAGTAGAACTAATTGAAGTAACAGATGAAGAACTTCAGGATTTTGAACAAAATTTGACTAGTACTACTATGGAAGAAGAAACTGAAAACGAATTAGAAAATAAGCTTGATTCGGAAACAGCAGAAGAAAACATCTCCGAAAGTATGTATGCCTGGACATCAAATCAAATAAATGATTATTCATACTCAGATTGGGAGGAAGAAGTAGAAGTATCTAGGGTTAGTACAGATGTTGAAAACGAACCGAAAGAATGTGCTAACATTGAAGAAATTACCGAAGAGTTTAAGCAAGAAGAAGTTGTAGAAGAAGTTTCCGAATTAGAAGATAAAGATGTAATTGTTTCAGAAGTGTGTGAAGAAAAATTAATCGAGAATCAAGTAGATAAAGATGTAATAGTTTCAGAAGCATGTAAAGAAAAATTAATCGAGAATCAAGAAGATAAAGATGTAATTGTTTCAGAAGCATGTCAAGAAAAATTAATCGAGAATCAAGAAGTTGAAAACCCTCAAGAAACTGTGTGCGAAAGAAGAAAAATTTTTATTGATTCGTCTCATTATAATTTATCGACTGACAATGATATATGGAGAAGCTGTTCAGAAGATGATCGAGATGATACATTACCAGACGAAAATTTCGAGCCGTTATCCGAAATTACTGAAGAAACAAAACCATGCAATGATGTTTTTGAAAATAAAAAACAAGAACAAAGGGTAATTGAAAATTTTCCAGAAAATACAGAAGAATATGACAAAAATGTTGTATCCACAGAAATAAAGGCGGCGGCTGCAGAGGTAAAAGCAGTGCCTGTAAATGTACGTCGAAATTCCTTCTTAGAAACTATGCTAAGTAATAATTCCTCGTCCCAAAATTCATGGGGTACGGCGACCGTAAATTGCGAAGTGATAGCCGCCCACCCAAAGCAAGATCTGAGTACTCTAGCATCGCAGCAAAGTACGAAGCAGCCCGATGTGGCTACCGAATCAGAAGCGGCGCCAAGGAACAGTTTGGGGATTAAATTAACGGAGCCTGGCTCGCGACCAAAAGCTCAGGGTAGGATCAATGCTGCTTCGAGCAATAATAAAAGTGCCGGCGATGTCAAATGCGACGTGTTGAATGAACTCTTGACCAACTTTAGCGCTATTAAATTAAAGCCAGTAAACAAAAGTACTCGTGAATCGGTTAGATCAGAGGATCGAAGTGAACAAAAGGCGGAAGCAACAAAGCCTATTGAAGCAAAGACTGACGATATACATCAAATTAGTGAAGCGCAAGACGCTGTAGAAACCAACAGTCATGTAAATTGCAAGGAGGAAGCAGATACCACTTTACCAGCACTAGATTCAAATTCACCGACAATAGACTCGAGCATAACTTTGCCAGCAATAGGTTCACATTCACTGACGATGAATTCGAGTATAGCTCTACCGGTAGTTAATTCAAATTCGAGTTCAAAAATAACGGAGCAAAAAAGGGACAGCATAGTTCCCACTGACAAAGATACGAGTGCCATAATTAAAGAAGCTCCATACGTACAGCGTAATGATAACGACAATAAGACCACGACACCCGTAGTTGTAAGTAAGGACCAATTTCGCGAGGCTGTATCGATAACCCCCGGTAGCGTTAGGAGCTTTGTTAAATACTACGAGATTCACAGCGAAATCAGTAGTATAGCTAAAATTAGAGATAATGCATTTAAGAAACAAAGCGAGCTTGCACAAGCAAAAGAAAAGAAAAAATTGGCAAAAATCGGCGAAAAGAGTAACAAAAAAATTGCAAAAAATAGTTCGTCACCGAAAATTACAGTCACTACAAAAGCCGAAATTGTAGAGCAGTCGAGTAGGAGGCTTTCCGAGACCTTAGATAGTCCCAAAAAAATTCAAAAAAAGTCAAATATAAAGAGTTCCATACCAAGTCCAAGACCTGAGAGGAAAAAAAGTGTCCAGTTTGATAGTGGATGTACGGTCATAAATCTTTGTAAAAAGGAGGAGAAGGAGAAAGAAGAAGAGGAAGGAACGTTTTCGTCGTTTATAGGTGGGATTAGAACGAGGCTGAAGAGGAAGGCACCTATAAAGCCTGACGTTAAAAAAACCGAGCAGCCAAAAGGATTAAAGCTGGATCAACGGCGTACCGAAAGCGCTGCAATAATTTGCATTCAGGTAGAACTTCTTTTCATATTTTAATCTCATTTTAATGAACTGTTAATATAGATAAAATATTTGTAACTGTTAAATTAATTAAATTAAAATAAAACGAACTCTTAGATTCTTAAACAAAATGACTTTAATAGAATTTAAAATATTTATTTAATTAAATTTGAATCTTTTTATTACAGATTTTTAATTTGTATTTAATTAATCTATTAATTGAGACAAATTTTTTTATTCATTTTTCTGATTAACCTTTTTGGCACCGGAAATAGTGTACGCATTTATATACATATGTATAAATATTCTTATTTTATTTCAGAAATCTCCAGAAGCAAAGTCAGTGACCTGTACACCAATACCAGGTAACAGAAGCTTTCTTCCACAATCTGAGACCCTGCAAAACAACCAAACCATTGTGTTTTACTGCACCGTTTGAACAGTAGTTTTTTATTGAGATATCCTAGTGATTCCCAGTGATATTCAGTTTTGAAGAGTCGCTTCTCTAACTCACGAGCAAACAAAAATATTTTAATTCAATATGAAAAATGAAAAACGTTGTAATAAGTTTCACGTTAAAAATATTGTTATAATTTGTCTAAGTATTAAAATATAATTATATATAAAAAAAAAACGCGATACTTTTGGCTCTCTATATAGACGTAACGAAACGTTAAATTGTCATTTTATTATTTAACTCGCGAGACCAATGGCGGTACACGTTCGACGAGAAAAAAGACAGGTTTTACTCTTGGTGATATATACATACACAATAGACCCTTATTGTACAAAGTATTCATCTGCGAATAATTGTAAGTGTAATTATATAATATAATTAAAAAGAGTAGCTGCTGGCAGATAGTTTAGATATATTATTATATACATGTGTAACGATGAGTAATTATAGTCCTTATCACGCACTGTTAAGTTCTGAACATAGCAATGCGCTTTTCCCGCAACGCGCTTATTACTATTATTATTACTATTATTATTATTCATCGCAAAAAAAAAACAAAAAATTTAAAGCGCCTTTATCTTCCTTTACACGTGCAATTCCGAAGTATATTTCACGCATCATATATATGTATATTGTATATTGAATATGTGAGACTATTATGACATTTATTATTACTTTTATTATCATTTTTATTGTCGCCTGTTATGTGTCTTGACTTGAGTATTGTTTGTTTGTAGTAAGAAAAATCGAAGTATACTTGTATAAGTACGAAAGTTGTTGAGGATCAAACAACGAGATTCTGGCGTTTTTTTTCGCCAGTTCCCAAGTGTGTACTTAATAATGTAAATGACAAAAAAATCATAATGATCAAGTTACAAAAACTCTGGCGAAAAATACCCCGAAAAATTCTCAACCCATTCGTACTTCGATCGATACATTGATTTACGATAAAAAAAGGGCGTATCATGCATTTAATTCTGCGTGGTACTGCAATATATACGTATGAGATAATATAAAACGCCACTAGTCGCCGATTATGCGACGATTTTATAAAGTTGTTTTTAGATAGGCGAAATCTATTGAAAATTCAGTTTTATCAGTGATAAGTATTATACATATAGGTATATTATACAAAGAGAAAAGGAAGTGCGTATCTGTAGATAGACGATATTATTATAATATAGAAGAGCCTGTTAAACGCGATTAAGCTGAGAGATCCGAGAATTAAAGTCGGCGAGAGAGTGGATTAATGTGATCCACATTTGTTTTCTACGCGCGGTAAGACGACGAAGCCAAGTAAATTTAGAGATCAATTTACAAGTGCAGACGACGATTGCGAATTCTCGCATAGTGCAATGCCGTGTTTTTATCGTAGGTAGTTGCAAAAATGAAATAATGATCATTCATTCGCCAGTTTTTTCGAAAACTTTTATTTTGGGCAAACAAAATAAACGAAGATTAGAGAGAATGTAAGCTCGAAATTTTTTGAAGTATAAAGAAATATTGTTAATGCAGTTTTATAAATAAAGTGAAAAATAATGTAGAGAAACGCTAAATTGTGTAACGCGATTGTGGAACCTTACAAAAAAATTACATGTACGACTGCAATGAAAGCGAATTGACGACAAATAAAACTATACGATTACCAATTGCACGTATATGATTTGACAATGTTCGATCAACGTTAACGCGCGAGACTGTTTGTTTTCATTTCAATTGTTACGGCTGTTTCTCGTGCAGTCTGCCTGTACGTTTATAATTCCCGCCGACTGCTGAATAAATTATTATTTTCTATGCTGTATTTTTGCTGTTAATTTTTATTTCCCGTTTGTCACCTTTTTTTTTTATAAATAAACACAAAATAATAAAATGAGTTATTTGATAATAGACATATTTTTATTCATGATTGAGATTTTTAAAAAGAAATTGAAATAATTTCTAACCAATAATAAACTACTTTGTATAATGATACTCAATTTTAACGTAGTAAGGCAGTGAATCGAAGTCAAGTATCATCAAAAGCAAAATATCGCTTACGAAGCAAGAAAGTAAGAGAAAAGAAAGTAAGACTTTTGAAATATTGGCAGAAAATGCTTAAAAGTTTTAATTAAAATTAAGCGAAGTGAATTGCATTTTGAATTAAATTTTATCAATTACATTGTTTCTATTTATTTTATTATTAATTTTTTTTTATCGTTTCAACACAAAACTGCTTTTACTTTTTATTTACATTATGTAAATAATAACTTAAAAATAAAGTAAAACTATTAAATATTAAATATTTTATATTTATTTTTTTAAACCAATTATACTAGTAAAAATTTTTTGTATTAAAATGAAAAATACGATATAGAAACAGCGATTCGCGTAGAACGCAACTCATGGTCAGTTTGAATTAGTGAACGGAAATAATAGATCTAAGTAATTATTCTAGTGGAAAAATTACTATAGGTATTTTAAATAAAAACTTTCATCTTCAAAATATCTTCTAATTTCAACTTTCTTGCCACTTTTTTATATAAAAAGAAATCAATTTAGTTCCAATTAAGATTGACAGATAAAAATACATCGACAGAATCTACAAGACACCAAGCCCGAAACCACCACCAAACAAAATCTCAAAACAACCTCGCCCAGAATCAAAAGCGAACCCCAGCACCGAACCAAAACCTTCTTTCAGCGACCCACAATCCACACACGCGACCCAGTAAGTATAAATCGGCGCACTCGAAAATTCAGCGAAATTCGCACCCATCCGACACTCTCTTTGCAATAATTCAGCTAGCGAGCAGCACCCAGAAACCAGCGGCAGCGTCACACTCCGCCAGCTCACAACAGAGGCCCGCTTCAAAGCCATCTCGCTCTCATCCCGCTCGGACCGATACTCTATGCCGTGTAAAAGCTCTCTCATATACGCACGCGCGCCTCTGTGTATATATGCGTGCAGTGTCTCTCGGGCCGCGTGCTAATAATAATGCGGGCACGAGCTTTTTCTCGGTAGCGCATCGCGCGGCCGAGGAGCGCGCGACCGAAATAAAAGCCGTCGACCGGGCGCTAGCTAGCTCTCGGCCAGAATGCAGGCCAGCTGGAGCGATATACTGGCCAAGGTTACCTACTCTCGCGGGCGCGATCGTGGAGACTGTGTCGTGTGTATGTGTGACGGGAGTGTTGGGAATAGTGGGCGCGAAATTTTTCGGTGTCTTTTTTTTGGTTTGGGTTGGGGATGGATGGGTGGTATGGGAAATCGATAGGTGAGGGGTGAGTTGGAAGAGGTGGTTTTATTGATGGGATAGAGGATAGGTGTTGGTAGTTGGAAATAAAAATGTTAATTTTTTTTTTAATTTTTCGCAATCGGTCTATTGTTGTTCGGAGCGATGAACTAGGAAGATTTCTTAATGAGTTGTTCTATCGCTGGTGTTTGAAATAGATTGGGTGGCCTTTAACCAATTATCACTTTGAAAAAATAAATTATACGAGTTTTTTTCTCGTGTTGCCTGCAGTTAAATATTGTATAAATGAGGATTATTAATAATAATTAATAACATGTATTTATTACTAAAATTAAATGGTATTAAATTGTAAACTTTACTATGTTGCACAAAAATGTTATAATTACACTTTTTTATTAAAAAAAAAATCTTTTATCAATATAATACATTTAGTTTAAAAGCTTAAAACACTTAATAAATATTTAAAACTCAAACTTATTGAATACATCGAAGTCAGAAGAATAAATTTAATGAAAACTGAACGTTATTATTCGCAACGGGGTATCGTCGGATGCTCACTTTTAATAGCAAACACTTGCCAATTAATCGATCGACTTGTGTTTGTTCCGATTAAATTGCCCCGCGCCGTTTTAAAAGGATGTTAACCAGAATATTTACCAAACCTCTGAAAACAGTGCGTTTGAGATTTCGGCTATTTTTAAGCTCCGCTCTTTCTCGCTCGCTCAAAAAACATTTGATTCACAGTTTTTTTAAGCGCAAAAGTTTAAAATACTGCTGTTAATTAACTGGATCTGGAAAAAAGCGGCGAAGAATAGCACCGCGTACACCGACAGCTTACAAACTGTAATTCTATTTAAATCAGAGTTTAGAAGACAAATAAACGCGGTGAATTTATCGCTTAAGCTTTAAGCTGCGCGAGTTATTGAGGAGACATAAAAATGTCGCTTACGTATTCATTTGCAGCGATACATTTACGTGCACACATTGTACCACGTGCGTTACGTAAAATAAATGTCCGAAACGTATGCGCATGGAAAGGAACGTGAATGAATGAACAATTTATCTTTTTGAAAAAATAACTTGAAAAATTTCGAATTTTATGCGTACAGTTTACAAGTGCGACACCCAATACTAACAATAATAATATTTTTAATATTTCACAACAGATACTCAATATCAAACTCACTCGAATCGGATGAAAATTGACCCATACCCATTAACCCGGTCATAATTCAAAAATCTTCGGAATCATGCCTCTAACGCGCGACCGTTCAAAGATCCAAGGAATCGAAATAAAGGGGGAAGAGGAAAAGAGCGCGGCAGTCGCTCAGAACTCCTCGGATTCCCGCAGGAAATAGGAGAGCCGCTCCTAATAACTCCGACTTCTTCATTATTGCCGGAATGAATCAAATGGAGAGAGGAGTGAGAGAGAGAGAGAAAAAGAGGAGAGGAGAGACTGAGGAATCCACGGAAGACAGACGTGACCTGCAGCTCTGAATTTAACTCGTGGATAAGAGAACGCTCGGATGGCGATGTGCAATTTATCGGTGAAAGAGACGACGAAGCGCCCCTCGGCCGGAAGATTACAGAAGTTTCTGGTCCTTTTCGGGGTGGGATTGATAAAACAGCAGTTCACAAATTCTAAGGGAGAAAGAGAGAGCCGCGAGCGAGATCGAATTTTGGACTCTCGGTTGTTTATCCGCGGGAGGGAATTGACGTGGATAAACTTTTTTGATCGGGGTGTGTTATAAATTTGAAGAATTTCGGTTTTGTAAACAGTTTCTTTTTAATAGTGCAGGATGAAGCTCGTAAATTGTGCGATGTTAGGTCACCTCTAAAAGAGATGGTTACTGAAAAAATCTAGAATTATTTCAATTTGTATGTTTAGTTAAAAAAAGAATGTTAAATTATGAAATGTCGACGCGTGAAAAATAATCTGTTGAAATATTTATATAAATTATAAAAATAAAAATATACTAGTAAACAAAATTTTATCTCAAACAAAATTTAAAATTATAGTATATAAAAACAAAAAACATTATGGCAGATAACCAAACAAATAAATATATAAATGGTTACATCCTGAAGTGATTACATCAACTTTTACTACCACTATATTTAATTATTGACAATTAATTTAATGAAATTTCTTAATACACATATTTAATATAATATTTGATTTTTGTTAGAATAAAAATTTAAATTAAATAAATTCTTAATTCTTTAAGTTTGAATGAGAAGAAAGAGTACTTTGACCGTAACTAACAAATCAATATTGTTTCAGACGGCGGACGACGTAAACACACGTCGAAGCAATTAATTACTTTAGCCATTTCCGCACCCAAATTAAACAAATGCCCCCCAAAATATCAAACCCCAACTCATTTTCCATAAAAAAAGCTCCCCAACCAAACCCACAAAATAAGTAACTCTACAAAAACCCTCTACAGCTCTCCAAATCTCACAAGCCGCAACTCCAACTCTCCTAACGATGCACCTCTCTCAAAGAAGAAAAAAAAGGTCACCTGGCGGCCTCCTCTCTCAAAAAAAAAGAGGAAAAAAAACAAAAAAAACTAAAAGTTAAGCTTTCGTTTGAGCTTGCGCTTGGGCTTGCGAAGCAAAAAGTCCATGACACGTCCCACGTGTGTAAGCTCCCTCTCTCTCTCTCTCTCGCTCGGCTCGCGCGTGTCGAAATTCCTCGGTCCGCATATCCCGCGGGGGATTTATTTTGGGCGAGGCGGGCGGTGACGTCACCGGGCGCTAAAGCTCGCCCGCTCGCTGCGTCCGCATCGTTATAGCGACGAGCAGCGGCGGGCAGCAGTTCGAGAAGCTCGCTGGCCACCGCTGGCGCATCCAGCCGCAGTCACATGTCGAGTGTCACGACGATCGATCGACACAGCACGCGCGCGCGCGCGCGATCGATTTGGGCGAAAAGCCGCCTGGCTTCTTGCGCTTCGGTGACGCGCGCGAGATAAGGTAGAGAATGAGAGAGGCTTGAGTGTGGGCTTCGCGAGAAAAAGAGGAGTGAGCACTTTTTTTTTCAAGAGAGGGAAGGAGTGGAGTGCTCGAGATATTGAGAGAAGTGAAACTGTGCAAGTTTGAAACTCGATAATCAGACGCTGCCGATGCGGTTTTCAGATTAGGTGCCGAGCTCTTGAGGGCTTGCTTTTTTCGCCGTTCGCGAAATTTGGAGAGGCGGCAGAGAGTGGATTGATTTTTTCCATTTCCGACGCGTCGTTTCGTTAATGCTGATTCGAAAATGTAGTGGCGGGGGAATTGAATTTTGGTGATCGAGGAGGGAAATCGGTTTCTAAGTGTGATTACTTGTGATATATCGTTGTTATGTTATTTGCGTCCGCGATCTCAGAGTGAAGCAGTTATTTTGGTGACGGCATTTTTCAAGAGCAAAGTATTAAGCTGAAAAATAAATTTCCTCGCTCCCGAAGAGCCCGATTGGTAAACATTGCCGAAATATTCGCAGAAGTAAATGCTCGCCGTTGATAGACTGCCAAGTCGCAATGCTAACTTTACGTAAGCAGCGTAATAACTCTTATCCGCTCGAGCTGAACTTCGTGAAATTATCGAAGCCAAAAAATGAGTACGAGCCGACCGATGGCCGAGAGAACCGATGCTCTTACTACGACCAGTGATCGTCGACTCACCAAGCCAGCTGAAAAGTTAAATTGCAAAATCCCAGCCAGCGTCATCGTCCCTTTCAAGATCCGAGCGATGGAACTTTTCAGCTCTTGATCCAATTCACCCGCGCGCTCTCGATAAATCGGGTATATATCCGTCCAGCGTTCGTTCGGCGCGCGCGTCGCTGGCAATCACCGCTCGCGTTTACCGCAAAAAGACAGACGCGCAGCTTCTAATTGCATCCCTTTTGAGGGCCGGCGGCGCGTAAAGCCGAAGATTAAAAGCCAGCCGCCATCATGAAGACGGCGCAGCATCCTTTGATCTTGGCGACGACTCGTCAAGTAGACGTCGACGACGACGAGGCTACGGCCGAGCCGAAAGAGCCGGTGATCAGGCTGAAGCTGGACAAGCCGCCTCACTGGGACTGGCAGCTGACGACGACCGCCGATGCGCTGCCGGTCATCCAGCTGCTCGACAAGGATGGCAAACTTCTCGTCGAGACAAGCGGCCGTGTGGCTCAGCGGGCTCGTGGCTCCTTCCGCGACGGCCTCAAGTCTCACGAGTCCTTCCCGGAGCCTCTGAGAGAGGAAACACCGGAAACGCCTCCAGTGCCCAAGCCAGCAACGCTCGGCAATCGGAACTTCGAAGGCTTCAGCAACAAGTTCGGCTGTGGCTTTCAGCCGCGCAAGTCGCGCAGCGAGGCTACGGTGGGATCGTCCTCCTCATCCTCGCAGCGACGCGGCAAGACGCGCAAACGGCACTCTTCTAATGCATCGGAGCTCGAGGGCCCTCGGGTGGCGGCGAAGAAGGAGAGCAGCGCGGCAGCAGTAGCAGCAGCCAAGAGGTACTCGGCCGGCGATTACTTGCGCCAGCAGATCCTCGAGGACCTGGCTAAGCGGAACGGCCTGACGTCGGCCGAAGAGGCGGCCAAGAGCAGGTGCATGAAGATTAAAGCCTACTTGCGCAGTCAGAGCGACGGGGCGAGGCGCGCGATGGCAACGTCGCCGTTGGAGGAAGCCGAGATTAAAGGTGTCGAGGTAGATGAGAAAGTGGAGCCGCCGAGGAGGAGGAAGAAGAGCCCGCCCACGCTGGCTGGCAAGAAGCTCAACAAGGAGGATCTGGACAAGATAAGGAGGTTCCTGCAGGACAAGATAGAGGCGAAGATGAAGGAGGACAAGCTGCTGCAGCGGACTTCGTCTTTTCCGATACACTTTGCTAAGCAGGTTGAAGAAGATGCGCCCAGCGAGGTAGTGAGCAAGCTCAATGAGGTTAGGAAGAGGATTTCCGATTATAAAAATGATGAGAAGCAGGGTGTTCTAAGGAATTACCGGACCAGGAAGATACGCAGTGATGCAAACATAAGATTTGATCCGGAGATACTTGAGGCAACGAAGAACAAGCCTGAGAATCGACAGCAGAAGATCGTGAAGAAGAGTTCATCCTCTGGCTCATCAGACAGAAGAAAAGTCTACAGAAAGACGAAAAGTGATGTCTTGCTGAGTTACCACATGGCAGGTAGCAGTATGGAGTCGGAAAAGGAACATCCCTTGGAGCCGACCAACTATCCGACGCGGCGTATAAAGAGTCAGGATAATTTGGAGCGATCCTGGCGAGAGTACAAGGAGCGCAAGAAACTGGAACGTCTGCAAAGAGACACTGATCATTATCAACTGGTTGAGGAAGACTTTATGAAGAAACCCAGATGGAAGGACATCCAGGAAGCCTCCTGCCAATTGAGAAACTGCAAGGTCTGCGAGAACATGAGGAGCTGCGTCGATCCCTTAAAGAATCCAGATGAATTAACCAACGTAAACGAGGCTCCAAAAGTTCCAGAAAGACCAGGTACCAGTTTGCAAGAGAACTACCTGGTAATCGATCCTTCCAAGCCGTCCGAGCCACAAACCATCATCGACAAGAGATGCGATCAGAACGGCAAGCGCTCGCCCGACTTCGGCTACAACTCCATATCAAAACGCAACGGCGTCGTTAAAGGCCTGGGTGACTCGTGCGTCAACTCGAACGTAAAAAAGAGCGACACCTTCAAGATCGTGAACGGCGGGGATGACGAGAACGAGGAGGAGAACGGCCAGGAGAACGAGGTGTGCTACGACTACGGGAACAAGACGAACGAGGATATAGCCAAGGACTACTTCCGTCGGGTTTACGAGCTGTTGCGCAGGAGGCAGGAGGAGGCCAAGAGGCTGGCCGAAGTAGACGAGAGGTGCGAAGACACGTCCTCCTCCAACTACTTGCAGGAGGGTACCGAGGCGCAGATCAAGAGGCGCCGACGTAGAAGAAAAATGGACAGGCCGGCTGAAGGTAATTAATTTTCTGCTCGCTCTTCTGGCTTTTCGCGGAATTCGCCGTGGCGGCTGTTAGTTCAGCAAGAGCCGGCTTTAATTGGTGCGTGATGCTGAATTTATTGTGCCTGCTGGGCTTGCTTGTGGGCTTGCGTAAAATATGGTGTAAATAAACACCGGTTAGTTTACTTGGCGTGACTTAATCGCCGAGTAAATAAATAGTCTTTTAATGTGGAGTTTAGCGTGTAAGCTACGAATGATTTGGAAAAATGGTCTTTTGGGGATGGAATCGCTTTGAGTATCCGTACACGCATTTACAAACATTGATGCTATTTATAATTCTGTATTTGATAATACTCGGACTCTTGAGATTAATGATTTTAACCGAAATCTAGTTCTGCTCTTCAAATGGACTATTTTTAGCGAACCAAATTCAATTATTACAATCAGGTCGCCCGTATCTCAAAGCATCTTCCCCGAAACCCGTTTGAAATAAACGCCTATCAGACACAATACTCGAAAATAAAACGAGCCACCGGAGTTAAAGTTTCGTAAGAAAAATCCTCGTATTCCGAGCGCAGGGACTAAAATTACACGCATCGTCGTCCAAATAATCCGATTCACGCTCCCTCTCTTTCGTGTTTACATCGCTAAACGGCGGCGCGGGATCCACTTTCGCAAAAATAGAATATACCCAACGCGCCATTCGACGAGACGCTTTATAAAAGTCCAGGACGGCGCGCTTGACTATGAGGAGCGGCGTCTCGATCGACCGGTGAGAGAGTGAGTCTTAGGGTACAGAGAGCGGACACTTGCTAACGCGAAAAGTTTTTCCGGCACGCGCTAAACTTCATTGAGCCCTCGTATTTATGCGTCTCCTTGCTCCGTAGTATGGCCGGCGCTTCGAAATATTAAACGTCGCGTGCTAGAGCGGAAGCGAAACTTCTTTCGTATTACGTAAATGGAGCGTGATACGGGCTTTGCTGGCCGTTATCACCTATATAAGGGGAAGTATATAGGGCGCCACGGGCTATTACGGGTTCGTTGAGCGGGAGTCCAAAGTTGAGAAAGGCGTTGGGTTCTTTTTTTTTTTAAATTAAGAATCGATGGAACGATTATAGCGCGGAAGTGTAGTTACCGTAAGTACTGCACACTTGCGCGCTGTGAAACTGAGGAGAAGTTACGCGCGAGGAGAATAGCTATGACTTTAAGTTCATTAGTTAATTTGATCTTTTTTTTGTTTTGCTTGGATTGCGTGATTTTAGATTTTGTTAAGAGAGTGCTTTTTTGCACTTGTATTTTGATCCAAGATTGGTTTCTGCTAGAAGTGTGTAAGGCTTTTCCTGTATTTTCGTGGGCCAATTTGTTTAATAAATTTTGCATTTATATGTACAAGTATTTATGTAGTGCTAGAATGTATTTTCAGAATATATTATATTTAGTATTATCATATTTCAACCAGGCATTTTTAAATGTATAAGTGTCACTCAGAAAAAAAATGGTTGTGCTAATAAAAGTTTAATTGAATTAATCAATTGAAAATTTTTTCTTATTATCCGTAAAATAAGCAAAGCAAGTATATTAAATATTTTAGTATTTTCATATGCAGTAATTTTTTATTCTAACGTTCTAACTATATCGTGACCTTGAAACTTCGTCCATCAAAATATTATAAGCTTCTTCAATATTTTCATAATTCAAGGCACGTTCCCAGGTATACCTTACCTTGAAAAAAAGCAGGGAGACAAAATCATCAAAAGCTCTTTAGCAAAAAAATATCCACAAAAAATAAGCACCTGTCGGAGTACGAATTTCGAATTCTATAAAAAAACAAAACTTAAATAAAAAATGAACCTTGAATGACAAAAATATCTCTAAACCTCGTTCATCTTAAAATGGAATGATTAATGACAAAAAACAATTATCTAAAAAATCGTTAAATACCAAATCAACAAAACAAATATTCCAAGCAGCCCCATGTCTCCACGAACCGCTCCAGCGCGCTCACTCTTACAAAGTAATCTCCTTAATCGAGAAGCCAGAGCAGCCCGAGAACCAGCCGCTCGCAGCTAGAATAAGCAAAGAGAAAGCGCGGAATCCACGAAAAAAAAAGAAGCCCGCGGAATTGAAATAGCGTTCGGCGCTCCAGTGATGAATAATCATACTCTCGATAATCGAAGCTCGCGGAGATTTCAAGCTCGATGCGCGGTAACGCCGGCGGTTAGCGCGTGGCACACTGCCATTGCCGATGCATTAAACGTGCAAAAACGCCATTACGCGCGGGGGGAGGGTTGGAGAAGGAGTGAGTGAGCTCTCTTGGCAGTCGGCCGCATTTCTCATTTCCATTTCCTCTCTGATCCTCGCGCGCCGAGCGATATCCTCAAGCGGCACAAAAATTAATTTGCGCGCTTCGAGCACTTTGCGGAAAAAAATCGCGAAAGAAGCCGCCGCGCGCTCTTTCACTGGCTCGAGAAGTGCTATGCTACTCAGACGCACTCTCTGAGTGCGAATGATAATCTTGGGCTTAAATTACGTGGAATGAGCTGGGGTTGAATAATGGCTTGTAGAGTCAATGTTGAATGACGGTTGTTGCAGTGAGTGATTTGCCAATTCGGTTTTTTGAGGGAGGTATTAGTTAGGGTAGTATTTATATTTTTTAATAGTTTTTTGAATTTTTTGATAAGAGTGTTTATGTGTAGGTATGTTTAATAGAAATTACTGTATTCTCTATTTTTAAATTATGTATGGCCAGCACGTGATTCAGCTTTCATTTATTAGGATAAAAAATTGTGAAACTGAAGAATTTTTTAAATCAGTTTGTTAAAATATTTAAATTTTAGAAAATTCATTAAAGAATCTCTTTTCCGTATAAGATAACTAAACGGGCAAATAATGAAATACATTTAGCAAGACTAAAAAATTCATGCGGATAATTCAGTGAAATTTCAAAATCCTGTTCTACTTCGAAATCTCAGCACACACACATATACCAACATACACACACACCAACACACACGCTTGCGCGTGCGCATACACACACACACGTATACACACACATCCATAAATTGAAAAGCATTATTTTCCTCGGAACGACGAATATAGAGCAGAGAACATTTGTCAGAGAATTTTCAGAAAGCTGGTCTCTCGCTTTTTGCCAGTTTTCTCGCGCACGATACGAGCACTCGCGTTTGCCGATTACATTTTGCGACTAAATATCACCAAGCTGACTTCCCGTATTCATTTCAGAAGCGTCGGAATTTTAGTTTAAATTTTGGTTAGAATTTTACGTAACATCAGCTTAAGCTCTTTCCGTTTCACTCTCACTCCGTCCGATTATGCCGTTATTAACTTTACATCAACATTAACATTCCGGCATCTAGAACTGTAACCCGGTGAACCTATATACATACTCCGGGCCTATACGGCAAGCGCAAGGTTTATCGAGCGCGTCGGCGCTGATCAAACGCAAGCACGCTGCGCGCGCCAGAAGCGGATTTAGCAATCTCGGATTCGTAAATCCGACGTGTCGGCCCCACGCTGCGAATAAGGCGCGAGGAAAGAATGGAAAAGTCAAGAGGGGAGGGGGGTGCTGGAGTATTTCAATCGATCGGTTGATTTGCGCGCGAGATTTCGCCTGGTTTCGCGTGGTTTTTCGATTGGTTTCGTCGTACTTGTATTTTTTAAAAGGCTGAGTGCCATATGGGGGGTGGGGAGGTGGATCATGCGTTTGGAATGGATGATTTTTGTTATTGTTTTGGTTGGATCAAGTTTGTTTGTGGTGTGTACAATAGCGGAATGATGTTACTGTGCAAAGAGTATAAAGATTTTAAGATTATTGTCAAATTTAGAGGTTTGTAGAAAAATGAATGTAACTTTTTATAAATTCTTATTTTATAATATATTTTGTTGTAGTCGAATCATTTTTTTTACTGAATAAATATTTTATTTATTATTTTAGGATTGTTGCAATGTCCAAAGTATTTTAGAAATTTATAAATTATTTTCATAATTTATTTTCTCTAAACATTCATAAATGTTATCTGTGTATATATGTAGATCTTGAAGTTCGCCAAAAAGCCACAAAAATAGTGAACGCATCATGATGCTGTTCCTGCTCTAAATATAACAAATATGACTGAAAACACTTGTCATTTCACACTAACTTTATTATTCCATAAAATATTACAATTTTTTCAAAAATTGAATTTTGTTTTTAATTTTTATATTATACCCATACAAAGAACACAAATCGGTGATATCAACTTTCTTAGATTTAACTTTTATTTCGTACGATTGTAGAGTAACGTTCATTTTAAATCGATATTGCAGTCCTCAGCTTTTTCCCACGTCATAGACAATTTTTCATGTCATGCCTAACATATTTCTCAAGAGCATAGATTGCACGGAATTCCTCTGCAGCTCAGTAGTTCAGTAGCTCCTTAATTTTCCAGATTTTCAATTTTATTCCTGCCACGGAAAAATTTTTGACTCGGCGAGAATTCGAACTCAAACCCCCAATTCTTCATACAGCTTTTCTTATAAAAGAAATCGAATGAGCTTTCTCTCTCTTACTACATAAACTGTTTATCTATATTGAAAAAGAAAATTAATCGGATCCTAAATGAAATCTAATTAAGTTTCTTTGAAAGTTATAAATTATAAATAAATTACAAATTACATTTCTAATATTAATATAATTGTAATATTTGTTTAATTCCAATTTAGAAACTTGCTTGGAGTTAATTGGGTATAATTGGGTCCTTCAATCCTGATAAACGCAGACATACATTTCATAAATTCGAACATTACTATAATCATTCCTATTCCTACCTCAAACCTACCCAAAATCCCAAATCCCTCAATATTTACCAACAAACTCAAAAAACCCCAAAAATAACGAAAACCCAATCAGCCGCATCAGCACGTGACTCCTGCCTGTGTATATACACATAAATCCAGCCAGCTTGACTACAGCACTCTCAGCGAAGATACGCGCCGGTACAGGGCTGCAGCGCTCGCGAACTTTTACTCTTACTTACGGGCTCGCGGCCAAAGAGATTAGTGTCGCAGCCTGTCAGCTCTGCGCGCTCTATCTCCCCAAACTATTCTGTCGCGCTGCAAGCTGCAGACCCGCCGACTGTTGCCAGCAGATACGGAGACGAGCCCGCGCGTATGTGTGTACATGTGCTTTATTTCGGCAGCTCGTGCGTACAGACACGCGAAAAAGGAGGAAAAAAATGCGAGGGAGCGCAGATGGAATGTTAAAGCGAGGTGAGGAGGCGCGCTCTTGAAATTGTTTGAAGAGGGATGGGATACGTGCTTTTTCGAATTAATGCCCGCCGGCGGTTGTTTTAGCGGGTTGTCTTGTTTTCTTTGGGCGGGGCTGGTTTGTTGCTTCTGGGTTCGTTTAATTGGGGATGAATAATTGGATTTGAATATTGGGGAATGTGAACGTTTGATCAGTTGGGTGTGGAAGAATATGATATGTGATCACGAGTGAGTCATGTTATTGTTAAAATTTGTTTTGTTGAGTTATATAGGTATCTGTGAAATATTAGTATTGAGATTTTTGTGCAATAAATAATTAGTATTATTTTTTTTAAATTTCATAATTTCTTGGGAATTTATATTCAATTATTGTTTCTGGCACCCGCTCAAGTTTTAAGTAGAAGTGACATTGTGAAATTTGGTAAAGTACATTGCGTGGGCAAATAATTTGTTGAAACTGCAAATCTTTGTAGTTATATATAAAATGTTGTTTTTTAATTGCTTTATAAATTAATTTATATTTTACAATGAATCAAACCATTTACTTGTAATAGCTAACAACGGGTAATTAATTTAAATTGTCTAGTATTAAAATCTAGAATACTGAAGTAATAGCTTTGTCAATTTGAAAACAATCAATTAATTTAAAGCTTTTAATTCAAATATAATTTAATTTTTTCTTAACAAATTCTTTACTATATTCATAGTAGCATAGTAAAGAAAAAATATTTTAAAACTATTTTAATTATACACTTTTAATTTTCCATATATTTAATAAATTTATAATAAATCTATATAGCAAATCTCTGTAAAATGTACTATTGCAAGAAATTATTTAAAGAACGTCAATCATATTGCATATCCTGTCAGGCTCGTAAACAATGAAAGATTTGCAAATAGATGCCAATTATCATTGTCAGTATTTGAAGTCTTGGCAACTGTCTGTTTCTTTGTTGACGCAACAAATAAACAACGATATATAATTGCCAAAACCGTCTGCTCACTGCTCGAAAGTAAACGAAACTAGATATTTACAAATCGCATTTGCCCTCCAATTACACACTTTGTCAGTTTTAAATCATAAGTAAAAGATACTCTAGGTAATGTCAGTCAACTAGTACAGAAAACTGTAATTCATTAAAATTTTAGATTACAAACTAAAAAAATACTCTCCGAAACTCGGTCAAATAAAAAGCACGACGCAAAACTTTCATTTCATAACTCCGAAATCAAACAGCGGAAAAACAACATTACAAGCCCATGAGTTCATCAGCCGCATTAAATCCCCGAGACGCAAACAACGAGCTGCATAAAAGTAAGGAAAAGCACGCCCCTAGAATCCGATAAAACAAAGCGGCCCCTACCCGCCCCTTCGAACTAAAAAAAAAAAAAAAGACAGCGGCGAGCTTGCAATCACGCGGCTCGCTGACGTCTTTGTGGCGTCCGATACACGCGAGCGCAAGCTCCGGCGTCTACGCGGATTATACGCGAAACACTTTATACGTTGTTTTGAGCGACTCTCCCGGCTCCTTTGAGGCTGCTTGGCAGTAGGCCAGTGCGCGTTACTTCCTCAACCGGCAATACGTTTTGCCCTGCCCATGCGCGTGTACGAAGGAGAGAAAGAGAGTGGGCGAAAAAACGTTGAAACAAAAGCCGACTCCGACGTTAGCCCAGACAATTCCTCGTTACGTAATACTTGGTAAATCCCGATCCCCGTGTACAAGCGGAGCTTTTGCGCTGGAAAAATTCGAGCTTATCTTATAGGAGGGGGGTAGAAGTAGAGAGCTTGTGCTTGTGTAGCGACTCTTCGTTTTCTAAATCAAATACTTTCGGGCAAAGATTTATTTCGCATGCGAGATCGCGCGCGCGTGCCCTACTTCATTGGGATTGAAAAGGGTGAAATCTTTTAAGCTCAAGAGATGTGAGGAGCATTTGGGTCAGCTGCTATTTATGACTGTTAGGTTTATATACGCTTTTTTCGTTTAATTCCAGTTGAGAGAAATAAAATTTATAAATAAAATCGAAAATTTAAGTTATTAAAAAAAAGGAAAAAACGATTTTTCTTTTAAATTATTCTATTCGTATATTTATATTTTATACCTTTTATCTTGCATTTTTAACTTATTTTATAAAGGGCATTTTGCCCGTGTAATTTATAAATAAATAAATTGGCAATATTAAAATGTAAGCACATATATGTTCAAACAAAATTTTTATTATTAAAATATTGAATAAATATATTAAAACAGTATTAAAAAAATATACATTTCATACGTTATTCGATATTGTATTTGTTTTTAATATTTAAAATATACATTCAATATTTATTCTTTATCTAATTGATATATAGTAAAATTATTGAAGATATAATAATAAAATCTTATGCATTTAAACGTTTTACGTAATTTTGCTTTATCCATATAATGAAAAAATTTATAAAATTTAATAATCTTTATTTTAAAATATGGATAAAATTACTACATTTATTTATATAAAAGTTACGATAAATTACTTGGTAAATTACAATAAATTAACTTTAACTTATGAAAGGATGTCAATATTTCGTTGAGCACTTCTAAATTTGAATACAAAATATAAAATTCGATTTTTGATAGTAAAACACGTTTAAATAATACAAATCAATCAAATTTGATTAAATATTAATACGTGACGTTTCGAAAATCTTTTGAGGCCATATCTTTGTTAAGTATGACAGACAATATAAATGCATTAAATAATTATGAACTAATAAAGTTACTGAAACAATACAGAGAAGATTGATATTTTAGTCGTGCTCCCAAAAGCACATTAAATTGAGTTATTAACTATTTAAAAATATTATTCAATTTTGTTAAAAATAACAGTAATTTCATGAAGTTTTTCAGCCAATTCAAATACGTAAAAAAAAATTTTTTACAAATCGAAATCTTGCAGTAAATTTTTGGACAGACTTATAATAGTTACGTCATAGTTTTTAATTGTGCAAGAGTGCATAAATATTATTGTTCTATTCCAGTTCTATAATCGTTATTATCTAGATAAAAGAACAAACATCCTTTCAACCGTAATCGGCCTAGAAACATTCAACAAAACTAATTTTAATCGCAATCAATTACTCCCCCAACAATGCACACCATTCCTCCCAACAAAAACCAACAACCCATCGCGTTCAATTCAAATTCAACCCGACATATCCCGTAAACGCGCACGAGAAAAAAAGCCCATTAAATTTCACGCACGCACGACCCAGCCAGCACTCCGGCTGGTCAGAAGCAGAAAAAATTGCCCAGCGGTAATATTTAAGGCCGCTCGGCCGACTGTCCGAGCGAAAATATGGATGCAGAAATTGCGGCGGGCGCAAATACGCCGCGCCGTACGTCCGACGGCTGCACAATTAATACGAACGATCGTTTGTATTTCCCGGCTCGTGGCCTTTCCGCCTGACCGCGCGCGCGAGCTCGCCATTAGTCGGTTTTCGCGGCCCTGGAGGATGAGCGAGAGACTCAAAATTCCCGAAAGCCGACGTCGGTGGTTTGAGCTGCGGCAGGGCAGCGCGCAATTAAAAGGGCAGGACTATTCGTAAACGGTTCGGGAGAGCAGCTTATGAATTATGATCCGTAGGTCTGCGATTATTAATTAGGAAATTATGGCGCGATGCATGCGGGAGTTGCGTTTCTCTGCGGTTAAGGGATGAGGATTATGGACCGCGTTGAATTGATCTCGGTTTTGGATTAATGCGTTTCATTGTTATTTTATCTACTGGCTTGTGCGTTTCTAATGAGATATCTGGGTATAAATACAAATTTTTTGAATCTATACGGATTCTTATAAAAACTTAAAAATTATCTATTTACTCTCTAAAAGAAAAAATGTGAATCCAGCTCCAAATTCAGACTTTACACCTTATGAGGTGTGAACTTAAAAATTCACATCTTAGGAGGTGTGAATTTTGATAAAATTCAAAATTTACACTTCACGAGGTGTGAATTGAAAAATTCACACCTTATAACGTGTGAATTTTTAAATTGATAGAAATTCACACCTTGTAAGGTGTGAATATAAAAATTCACACTTCAGAAGGTGTGAATTTGAAAATTCGTTGAAATAATTAAATCAAAATAATTCTATCAAGAAGGTGTGAATTTTAATATACTTCAAAATTCACACCTTACAAGGTGTCAATTTCTATCCATTTAAAAATTTACACCTTATGAGGAGTAAATTTTTTAATTCACACCTCGTGAAGTGTAAATTTTGAATTTTTTCAAAATTTATACCTCGTAAGATGTGAATTTTTAAGTTCACACCTCATAAGGTGTAAAGTGTGAATTTGGAGCTGTTTCACACTTTTTCTTTTAGAGAGTAGAACGGAGGAATAGTGACCTAGGATAAATCACTTATTATGCCATGTTATGCATTTTAATTGTAATGTAGCATAAATACGTCAATCAATAATTTGGCAATGAACGTTTGTGATTTAGAAACATAAACAGTACGAAATAAATAATCACTACAAAATTTTCAATAATTTGGAAAAGCTAAACCCTCAGACCACTAAATCCATTCTACAAGATCCCAAAGAAAGCGTCTCATATGATTCAGCAAAAACAAAGCCGAGAGAGCCCCGGCAAATATTTTCTATTTCATTTTGCGGAAGAATGGGCTTGGCTAGCTTGCTCTCCCCGTTGAATTTTTCATTTTTATCATCGCACATATATACCCAAGCGCTCGCATTCATTCGGTGTCTCGCCTATAATAAATAGCGACGACGCGCCCTCGACGCTTTTCGCAGCACATGCCGCGCGAATTTCCCGAAGAGTGCCAACGCAAGTCGAGAGTTTAAAAAAAAAAAAAAAAACCGGGCACATCGTGTCTAGCACAGCTGCGAGCTCGATTGCCTTTTGGTCTTGATCAAAAGCGCGGTTGTCCTCGTTTGACGCGCAAGCGCTCGATATTATAATTGACGCGCTCAATAGGCGAGCCACGGACAATGCTTGATGAACGAAAAAGGTAAATAAATAAGCGAATAAGTCCGAAGCACTTTATTGCGCGTCTTTTAATGAAAAGAGCGGCGGAGGCGTTTTTCCGTTTTGTTGGTGGCGTGGCGTCGCGTTGTGCGCGCGTTTGATTATTTATGAGCTTCGGATTTCAGGGTGATTGTGTTTGTTTAATGAAATTGTTTATGTGAAGGATGAATTTTAATAAAAGCTTATAAAATAGGAAAAAATTCTTTTTTTAATATACACGTGTATTGTTATAAGGTCGGGTAGAATTACTTATGATTAAATTTTTTTAATTGTATACCTATTATTTATTGCTATGGATAAATTCAATTATTTTTTATTATTAATGGGGATATACAATTCAATTTTTAAACAAACAAGGAATCTGGCACCTTAAATTCTTCTAGTTGAAAAAATAAGCTAAATTACTCAAAATTAAACTATATGACTGCTCCTCCAGCTTTTACAAGCACTAGCAAAGCTTTAGATGAAAATATTAATAACTCATAAAACGCCATCAAAGCAAGACTGGATGCTTCATTCTCAAAATTTCGTCTCAAATAAACTTGTCGTCATTAAAATCTCTTTAAGAAAATTCGAAATGCAGGTAGAAAGGATTAGCACAAAAGATCAACTTTAATGACTCGGAAATATTGCGAGTAGAAAGCGAACCGTAAGCAGAAAGCGACAGAGTTTAAAGTTTCTTTCAGCTGCGTTTTACGCTTAAAATAAACAAAAGTTTTCCCGGAGAAATTCGCGAAAGTTATGCATATTCATAGCGCGGCATATCAACTGCACTTCAGTTGCGGCTGAATGGAACTTCAAACTTCTTGCGCGACTGCGGCGTGCGCAGCGGTGCCCAGGTGTCTCGTTAACTTGAATTACTATGGGCCATGCGCACGACGAATCCCGACCCCCGTACATAAGGAGATGAGAAATTTCAGATGTATACGCGTGGAAGGGTGTAGTGACTTGCAAAGCGCGCCAAATCCCTGCTTAACTTTTGAGACTAACTTTTTCTACTTTGATGTTCAAAGTGGAATTTATCGTAATGATTGTGATCGTTTGTGGTTTGGTGAGATATTAAATTTAATGTTCACGCATTGGAAATAAATAAATATATAAATTGAGTGAAATTCGCGTTAATTTTCTTAAATTTAAAAATCGAAAATTTTCCACCCAGTTAATTAATTGAATTTAATATGATAACATTATATTATTTAATTATTCATCCGGTGTATCTCGCGATCATCTGTATTAATAATTAAATGAATTTCAATTTTTAAAATTAGTCCAAACTAAATAATTTCTAAACCACAAATCCACATTTTAGAACAATCATAAGTAACACTTTATATCCCTACAAACACCACGCCTCGCCAAAATTCATAACAAAAACCAACCCGCATATAAATCTAAAGCCGCGAAATCACATCCCTCTCTCTCTTTCGGCCCTGTCAGCGGCACCAGAACGCACGGCCCGCAGCCCTCGCCAAAAACGAGAGAGGGAGGAAAGAAGACACACTCCATTCGACAGGGCAATACATCCAAAGAATATACAGCGCTCGCGAGCTTGCGAGGCACTAAATCGGCAGAACGGATTCCCCGGGTATAACCTGAGGATGCCTAGGCTCGCATAGCGGCACGTGAAGTATGATGAGCCGGGGGGCCGCTACCGCGAGTATGAATCATGCGAGCACTTTGCAGCGGCGAACGTAAACCATCCCTGAAGAAGCTCGCGATGCTCCCGCGCGTCGAGCCGCATTGTAATCGCATCGCGCGCCATTTGCATCGCATTTGACGTTTGCCGAGGCAGGATATATGCGTAAGAGAGACGTGGAGAGGAATGGTGTGGTATAGGAGACGCGAGCGCCGACTTGGGATGATTGAGCGCTCGGGGGAGTAGCTTCTGATGTTTTCTGCGAGCGGGGAGAGCGATCAGGATGTGGCTAATGTGGCTTGAGAGGCTGCGTCTGGATGATGATTCGGGATGATGGAGGAAGTGAGTGGTGGGTCGGGAGACTTTTGGTGGATATTGAGGGCTGTAGGTCAATTGTGAAAGATTAATAAATATTTGTGATGAATCGAGGGTTTACGTACTCTCTAAAGTTGAAATAGTGAAAATTCTACTAATTGTAGTAGTAAAATGTTTTTTTACTAGTAAGATAGTTTGGAGGATGCCCACGGTTACATAAGAAAACTGCCCCGATAGTTGAACGTACGTAACCTGTACCATCGTGTAGAGGGCA
>UELX01002340.1:0-32051 GCA_900480035.1 Eupelmus urozonus | reverse complement strand
TATTCCCCTCCCCCCAAAAGTTATAACAGTTTAAAGTTAAACAACGAAAATGTACTTAAACTGTAGCTCCAATGTTGTCCATATTTTATTTACGCTTTTATGCCTAAGTGCAAACTGTTATAACTTTTGGGGGGAGGGGAATATTTTAATTCCGTAAAAACCACATGAAAGTTCGTTTCTTACAGTTGAATTTTTTATAATTATAGATAAAAACAAGACTTTTTTAGCTATATAAAAAAGATTTGAAAAATAGTATCTATTTCAATATTTTCTTTAAATGCAGATAATATATCAATAAATATATCAATAACTTGAGTTTCTTAAAGCGTTAGAGTCTAAAATTTTGGTTATCTTCATATTTTGATACCTAGAATCATATTCCAAAGTTTGAGAAAAATCCGTGATCCGGCTGGCTGGGCCTCTCCTAGTAAGATATACACTTTAAAAGGTATTTTCATTCTACATTTGTAAGGGATGAACATATGTACAAAAACAATTCATAAAAATTAAGATTTAATATAATAAATATCATTTCTCAATATGGTGTTAAATCATTACTT
Organism: Eupelmus urozonus; assembly: GCA_900480035.1. NCBI lineage: Eukaryota > Metazoa > Arthropoda > Insecta > Hymenoptera > Eupelmidae > Eupelmus > Eupelmus urozonus. The sequence continues at coordinate 31,491 of UELX01002340.1, read as the reverse complement.
TTGTCAGAAATACGTATGTAAATCGATATGTCCTGCATTGCAAATGTAGGAGAAAAAAATTATGTATAATATCAAGATTATTTGACGGCTGTATACTTATACATTCAATAATTATTCTTTACATAAGTGATATAATTTTTATTCGAAATATTGGACAACTGATTTGTGTTTTTCTATTTGTCTATTTTTAATTCTTTCTATTTGCAAGATGTAGCTTCCTTATTCATTTTTAAATATTATTATATATTTTATTTTATTAATATTATTTCTCTCTAATGATGCAGTGAAGATATTTATAAAAATATATTTTATTAATATATTTCATTTAAATGATAAATTTTAATACGTCAAATTTGTATTATATAGTTATTATTGATTATTTTTTGATTTTCAGATTATCATATGTAGAGAAACGTATATCAAAGCTTCAACATAAATGCACAAGATGGAGTGGCTCTTGACTTTTGACAGTTGCTGAACTTACAGGTGACTATGAAACGAGTTTTGCTGTACATGCATGAAATAATTAATAATATTATATTTTGCTATTAAATGCATTAAAACAAATTTATAGTAAATTAATTTTATAGTAATTATATAAAGATATAGAAAATCGTTCTTACCACTGTTAACCTAAAAATTACAGCATTGATCATTTTTTGTTTCTCGTGATAAAAAATAAAATTTGGTAATCATGTTTCAAGTGAACATTTACCTCCCTCGACTTCCTCTTTTTCTTTGCTTGATCAAAAAACGTCTTGGGAGGTAAACATTTGCTTCCTTACCCGTGTCGAATTCTCCTATTTGGTCTTACCAGGGGATAGTGTCATATCTTAGGGAAACGGATTTTATTGAGGCTTTGAGAATCGATTTGGGATACGTAAAAATAAAGTCTTTTTACTCTAATTTTAAATTTCTTGGACCTTTGTAGTAAAGATATTTGCAGTTTTATTTTATATTATAACAATTCTGTAAATTAATATATTTTCTAGCACTTATAAATTTTTCAGAGGTACGTCATTCTTCTAGTTAGTATATATTTATTTTTAAATTAAGTTAGTCTATGTAATAATTGAATAATTAAATAAACATAAATGATTAATTTCAAACATATAATTATTAAATTTCTATTACATAATATAATGGGTGATATAAAATAAAACAGTTTTAGCAATTATTTTATATGTATTTACAAATATTGGTATTTACCACCTTACAAAGGAAGGGAATAATAAGCCAACCATATTTCGTTTAATAAGTTTATTGAAAAAAAAAAAAAAGATTAACATTATTGTCGCATAGCTAAGCTTACACAATCGAAAATCGATTAAACAGCTTCGCCTACTCTCACTAACATTGCCGTCAAACGAAGTAAGTATATGCTTCGCATCGCTACCGAAATCCTCAGCTCTAGTACCGACGCGTGTTCTCGGAACGCAGCTCCTTTTTCATACAAATCTCAGAAAAAAATATCTTAAAAACTCGATTTTATTGTCTACAAACTAGGATAAAAATATCAAATATGCGATTCGCACTCTAAACATTGATTAAGGCCCCGCGATTAGGCCTCTGCGCCGAAGTGTATTCTTCTCGATTATCACTACTTATTCAAGGATAAGGAAGAAATAATGGAATAATCCGAACCCGTCCCGATCTTTGACCGTCTCGAATCCAGATGCTCGTGTAAATAGTTTCGAACTAAAGCTATACAGGAATATTTTTCTGTATATAGATATATGCAGCTGATTATAAATATAAATAAGTTTCCATTAACGATCGCTCTGGGTCGGTGTCAAAGAACGGGACGTATTCATATTCGCGGCGCGCTTTCGAAGTTTAAAAGAAAACAGCGAAAGGATTACAAATGTTTTTTTCCATCATGAATTTTTCGCGATGATTTTCTGAATCATTACAAAAATTCTCATACTATCAGTACTAAATCATAACAACGCTTCTAAAGAAACAATTTCGAAAAAACTTCTATAACACAAAACCCCGAAATCGCGCGGCGAATCTCCCCTGAGAAAAAAAATCAACGCCAGAATAAAATAATAACCACAACGCATCTCTCAGCGTCGCCTTCAATAGACATTAAAAATACACTTGCTTAATAAAAAAAAAATATCTCTCGCATGATCTTAAATCCTCTTAGGCTGTAAGAGTGTCGACCTGGCTCTTGGGAATCTCGTTGTCAAAGTCCTCGAGCGACTCGACGCTTCTTGAGCCTGGCGTCGTGAGCTCCTCGCGGTCCTCGGACTGAGGTGTGCGCTGGGTGGCTGCGGGCTCGTCGACGTCTTCGGCCTCGGTCTCGACGGCCTCGGTCGTCTCGTTCAGGGGCTTGACGTCGATGACGCGCACGCGGAAGACGGTGCCTGAGTTCTCGTCGCCGTCGGTGTAGGTAGTCTCGTTGATGGTCACAGAGTGATCACCGATTACCTGGAAGAGGAGATGGTTAGATTTTGACGGGGGTGAGTTTATGCGAATTGAATTTTATTTTTGTATTAGACGGTTTTTCTATAGTGAGTTTCGCGAGTTGCGAGAAGATTAAATTGTTTTCGAATTGCTTTCTTCTTGGGATTGTTGTAAATGAATTTTGAACAAAAGGTTAATAATACAAAAAAATTATTCAGATATTATTGTGTTTACGAGGACTAATAAAGAAAATATCGTAAGTTATATTTGAATCAATGAAAAATATGAATACAAATTTAGGTTGATATTATTGACGTTCTAATATGATAGTAAATTCATTTTAAGATTTATCTATATAATAAAATTTTTAATAATGACTAAGGAGTACCTAAAGATATAGCAAAACTAATCTTAACAATTACCTTATTACCTTTAATTCTTTCTCATTAAATCTAATGAACCATAAATATTATAAACATTACAAATATTTATAATAAGTAATAAATTACGTAAATGATTTGTATGATTAATAGTTATCTTTTGTTTTTGCCACCTTTTGTAAAAATAAATAAATATATCTTTTTACTAATCGACGAGTACATAGTCGCGCGACAAATTAACTAACGTGCACTTGTTAAAGCCGTTTATCGATCAGACGAGGAGCGCCTAATGAAATTCAAAGGGGCGCGAACACTTGATCGCTGAATGGCTTTTACAAAGTAAGCGCGATAATCGATTCCCGCGAATGTGCAGTAAAACTCCTCCAATTCTCCTTTCTTTAAACGCGTCGTTGACTTCAATATCCATACAACACACAACTTCGTTCCGATGAATATTAAAATCAAAGTTAAACGACTTTTCCATTTACGATCTCTTCGAAAAACTAAGCAAATAAATCCACTACTCTCCTACCATAGAAAAATAAACTGAATCACAAACATCCATAATCACAACAAAAACCAAACGGAAATAAAGCTCGGCCCTCTCAGACGTCAGTTTAGACCGCGTATCTATATTTACCTTAGTCGTGGACGTGGTGTTTGCTCCCTCGGGTATCTTGCCCCACGGACTGAGTCCGCCCTGTCCGAGCTGGCTCGCCAGTGCAGCCGCCATCTCGGCTCTGACTCTGTTCATGGCCTCTGCAAAATATAAGCAAGACGTTTTCAATTAATGCCGCTCGCCACGCCGCCTGAATTCAAATTGCGCGCGCTTAAAGCTCGGAGCTTGCGAAGGGCGCGCGGGCTATTCAAATTTCGAGGTAACTTTCTTTATTTACCCAACGGATTATTGTAATTCTACGTCTGATAAAGGCTTTCAGTTGGCAAAAGTGTCTCTGCTGCTGGCGTTTTTCTTTCATTCGCGCGCCAGAGACTGTATCAGCGCGAATCTGCGCTAAAAAAAGAGAGAACGCCGAGAGATAGCGGGTTTGATAAAAAAAAATGGCTCGATCGATCTGCAGCTCTGTGTCTCTCTGTGTGCGCCTATATAATCTTCATCTCCGGCGGCGTGTTTATCGCGCGCTGCTTTTTCTACAAATTCCCCGCGTATTTTCGCTATAAACTCGCGGCTTGTTTGTTCGAGGATCGAATTGTATTCATCGTACACAGGCGCCGGCTGTTGTTATTCTTATATACGCATATAGGCTACGTATACCGCTTGCCGAGATATAAAATACGGGAGAAAATAAAAGTCACGGCGCAGTTAGACGAAACTGCCGAAAAAAAAAGAGAGAGCGTGGGATCGAGCCGGTGTGTGTATAGCTGTTACAAGGGGGCCGAAACGGGAGAAAAATAGCGGCCAGACAGAAAACGATGAAGAGGAGAGGAGTAAGCGCGGAGCTGTGTGTGTGCACGTATACGGGGGATGAAAGTAAAAAAGAAAATAAGGGGACGAGGAGTAGTGCTGCTGGGAGAAAGGGTGGGATGCATGAAAGGGTGCAGGAGAGCAGCATAATTGATTGGATTCGGATGTAATCGCTCGTTAAACTGCGCAGGGGAAGGAGCTAGACGGATACGCCGGGGAAGTTGTATCTTCGATTCTGCGCTTCTTTCATCTCTTCATGCTAGTTTTTATTACGGGTGGAATTCGCGTACTGTAGGGGCTTAAATGTATTAAGGGCATTTTTTTGTCGGCGTGCGATGGTGATGTTACTCATGGGGTCGATATATAGAAATTTTTATGTAAAGTGACGCATTTTAAAGCTGATATTTTGTGACGCGATTGAAACGATGCAAATCAATTTTGGACAATTTACGCGAAGTGCCGCTGCGATTCGATTTATGGATATTGCGGGGGTGCGTGTGTGCGTACGTGCGTGCGCTCTTTGTCAGCGGAGGTGCAAATTTCATTGTTTTCTACGTAGCGAGACAATATTTCGGATAGTTTCATGGTATAAGGACATTGAGGATAACTGTAATGCCATTTTTATAATCTGACTATAGATTGAAAAAACATTTGATAAATTTCTTTTTTATCAAAGTGCCATATGCTTTTATGCCTGTTCATTTAGTCAAAATCCAATTTAGTGTCCCACCTAAAAAAAAATTAACCCTTTCAACTCCAAAAAACAAAACGTCCTTTTAACCTCGCAATAACTCAAGTTCAACATTCCCACTGTCAGCGCCAATAAAAACGCAATTATCACGCCAAAGCCAACGAATTAAAATCGCACTCCCGGCAGCCTCACCACCCTCCTAATTAAATCCCCCATGACTTTCCAACAAGAAAAGCTCGCACGCACGTGGCGCTGTTAAAAAAAAAAATCGCGAAGGCGCAAATTGCTTGATGCGTCAGCGGCAGACGTTATTATTTCACCCTGAAAACTGGAGTGAGAGAGGAAGATAGAGGAAAAAAAAATATGGACAAGCGAGGCGCCTAATGAGTGGACGGCGCGCGACGAGGGGAACAATGCGCCAGGGCCGTGGCAACGCTGAAAGAGAGTAGGCCTTTGACGCAGCGGGTTGTTAAGCGAAACAGGGATAAAAGGGTAATTTCGAGCGGATTGTTGCGTTCGAGTGGCTCGGAGAGAGCGGGACTTTGCGCGTTTAGGCGCAGAGCGCGCGGAATGCGCGGTTTTGCTTTGCGGGGCTGGTTCTGTGAGCGTGAGGTTTGGGATTTTTGGATGGTGGGTTGGATGTTGTATCATGTGCTTGGATTTTGTATCATTTAGGAAAATGAGTTTTGGCGAGAGTGTCTGAAAGATTTTTGATTTTTTTTTGTGTGGTAAGCTGTTGTGCTTTCTAAACTGTACAAAACACGTATTGTTACCCTTTCAAAAACAACAAAAGAAAAGAAAATAATAAAAAGCTCAGCCAGTGATCCTGAAAAAGACGGAAAGTCTGTCCCGTCGAAGCGTTGAGGAATCGGCTCTCAGCTGCATTGTCGAACGGCCAACATAATCGGATTCCGTAAGCCCGAAAAGGGGCGGCTTATACGTATATATATACACATACAGAGACAGAGAGAGAGAGAGAGAGTAGACGCACAATCGGCCGGTATAGAGCGAAATCTCGAGGCGCGTGAGTCGACTTCAATTATCGGCGCGGCTCTCTGTGCCTCCAGCTCGTTCATTATATTTAGCCCCGCGCTTTCTCTTCCCTCTCCGTCTCTCATTCGTCGGGCCGACTACCCCTCGTGTCTATTGTCGGCGAAAATTGAAATTCCCGCGTGTTGTAGATGTATAAGCGCGTTGCGTTCGATGAAATTTAAGAGGAGTTTTTCTTTGCTGCATGTGTGGGTGGGTGTTTGGATGGCTTTTTATGAGATAAAGATGGTGGTAGGGAGATTTTTTAAGGGGGTTATGAGGTTTCTTTTTGAGTCTACGTTTGAGTGAGTTTGTTATCTTTTGTAGGGGTATATTTTCATTTTATTTCATTTTTATGAATTAATTTGTTCTATTGAGGGCTGTTTATGTATTTTACGAAACAAGAATATTTGAAAAATAGACAGTCTCATTTTTCAAAAGATTCTAGAAATGTAAAAATTTTTCAAAATTTTACAAAAAGGTACAATTTTTAAGTATAACATAAAATGGATCTTAGTGAAAAATTTTTATTTTAAAATTTTGCTAGAAAAGTAATAAATGGTATAAAACTCTATACCGAAATTACTCATATAATGGCATTTGAGTTTCGAACCATTTTTTACTTTTATAGCTAAATTTCGGAATAAAATTTTTTATGCAGAGACTCATTTTGCACTTAAAATCTATTCATCAAAATCTGTCCCTACTTAAAAAATGGAAAGCCATAAAAAATCTTTTTGAATTATAACGTAATACATTAAAGCAAGTTAACATACTCTACAAATTTTAAAAAGAAAATATACGAAGTTAAGAACAATTTTTCCCTTGAAAAATCACCGCTATGTATAACGAATCCATGCAATATATATTATATACAAATGTTTTTACTGCGAACAGTTACGGTTTCTTTGAATAGCGCGTACATACAAATTAGAGAATACCACTAAAACTCCGAGTGCTTACAAGGCAAGTGCTAAAAGTTCCAGTACACAGACCAACCTCGAGATAAAACGTACTGCCCTCTCGCCTGCGTTTTCGCACGCTAAGAAGTTATTCAATTTTAAAAACATATTTTACGTTTTAACTAACGACTTCACACTTCTAGATTTATAGTGCTAATTTAATAGTTAATTAAATTTATCACTAAAATTTAGGCGTTCTGATGTGTTTTATTGTATTATGCTCTGATATATTTAGATTTATGCTGTTTTAGTATTTTACCTAAGTCTGAACTAAATATAGCTTTGTAAGGCTTTATTATATAAACGACAGATAATCCATAGAATCATGATTTTACTAAACATGTTACTGCATTAATTTCTCAACAACGACCATCCTAAAAACGACGTTACAATTTTTTCTCTTAATTTTATTTCTCTTTTTTCATTTGCATTGTTAATTATTATATCTACTGTCTAATAAAAAATGACTCCAAGAAATAACCTTTAAAACCATACTAAATTCGTTAGTATAACGTACGCTAACTATAAAAAAGAAAAATTGCATTTCCCAAATTACACTTCCCCCTCTACCATAAACCCCCTCCTCAAAAAAAAGTAATCACAAATAACAATCATCTCCAATTTAACAAAAATCCCCACAATTCCATTAAAAAAAATCTTTTAATCATTTCCCACACGCACTCGCCATTACCACACCGCTCTCAAACCAGCCGACCATTTCAAAACCCCGCACATCCGCTCCACATTCCGAGAGCGAGCGAACCTCGCGACTCTCCGCTCGCCGGGGCACTCGAAGAAAACGACCAACAAGTCACCAACAGCCCCTCTCCGCCCTCTCTCTCTCTCTCCAAGCTCGAAAGTCAATACTCCCTCGCGCGCGACAAGTGCGACTTAACGATAACTACCGGTCGGTAGTACCACCCCTCCCCTTCCACGAACACAGTTCTGGACATGCATCGGACAAACGAAGAACAAACAGAGCCTTTCGTGGTATCGATAATTGATTGATACGGAAAGAGAGAGAAAGGTAGTGTGCGGGAGAGAGAGAGAGAGAGGAGAGCTGCAGTGGCCGATACGAATGCGCGATAGTAATAATTTATGCGCGCGCGGGGGGCTATGCATAAATGGATGGGCCGCGAGCTCGCCGATAAATTTTGCCTACTTTATCGCCGGGCGGCACTTGCCTTCCAGTCTATAGGACGGCCCGATTCTTTCGCGCGGCGTGCCACTGGGTGTGGCTGCAAGCTCTACGTTTTTTGGCCGTGCTTGCGGTATTAACGTTTGTCTTATATATAAAATATCTTTGCGAATGATTTTACAGTTTTTCCAGTCGTTGGGATAGAACAATGGCGTTTAGTATCCCCGGTTATAGTTCGGATCAAAGCAGACGCTCACGCGAACGTCTCTGTCTAATTCTCTATAGCACCTAATTCAAGTAGATTGATCCGAGCACTGCAAGACCGTCCGCAAGCTCACGAAAGCTCTTATCAGCACCGACAAAACGCCTTGTTAAATTTTGAAAAAGCAGACAACGGCGAGTATACACACACCTTTATTCCACGATCTGATATTTTATACACTCCGCGCTCGAAGAAGCCTTTTGTACATCCGCGCGCGTCTCGCGTCGAATATAATGTATAAACATCTTATTTCCCGCGTCTTTCCTGCATCGAGGAGTGAGAGAGCGCATAAACCGATAAATTCCGCGTATTTTATTGTCAGCGAGATGCTGGAAGAAACGGGCCGATTACATTGGCAGGGTAATATGATCTACGGTCGAGCGCTCGGGTTTCCGCCTTTTGCCGCGACGCCGGACGTCTATACATGTACAGATACGTACGCTTGAAGTGGACGTCGTCGATACAGCGAGATCCTTGATGTCGGGATTTATGCTCAAGTATACGAGGAGGAAGAAATTTTGACGGATCGGAGTAGCTGAGGGGTGGAAAAATTGGCGTGTAATGATATGTGGAGGCCCAGAGCGAGGCGAGCGACGGTGCTTCGGTGTATACAAGCGTGGATCGCGATGCTGGGGTGAAATTTATTACTGAATTATCAGGATGTTTTGGAAATGAGGGTGGTTACGTTAAGGTTTTATTGAAACAGGTTTTATAGTGAGTTCAGTTGGCTAGGCTGGTAAAAGTGTTATTTGTGCTGGGTAAGTAGTTATGTTGAATTTCACTATATAAAAATTCTTGGTCAGCGGAATTAAAAGCAAACATTTTGTTTTCGTTAATAACTTTCCGGGTATCAGGAACACTCGCAGAAACGTTTTAATACAGATCTCTTATTTGTTTGCCCGACTAATAAGAGCGCGGGGGGCTAAGGACCGAAAATCGCTTTTTCGCTGCATTAAATAAACATCATGCGAAAATCCTCTCCATTCAGCATATCGCTCCGAATATTTTCCAACAAAATACTCCTCGAATTAATTAACATCGAACAAGCTGTTTTCCCGAGAACCAATCCAAAATAATTTCCCCAAAACCAACAGCCCACCCTCACTACACACACTTTCCAAAACTAATTCCTCCCACGAGCTCGCTAAACCATTCCTTTCTCCAGCTCTGAAAAATTCATCCTCCTTACCCAGAAAAATTCGCAATTACAAAAATCCCATCCGCATGAGTACAGTCCTTCGTAAATATTGCGCTTAGAGTCAAGGCCGCGCGGAAAAGTCTCTCGTACACGGGAGAAGGCCGAAGAAAAAAAGACCACATTCGTATAAAGCGCCCCGAATTAAACGCGCCCGATCACGCGACCTTTTTTTTCTCTCTCTCCTACTCTCGGCTCTCCGCCGAGTGAAAGTGACGAGCCTCTCCGGGAGCATATCTCGGCCTTCGCGCTGACCCGCTTTAACCGACCTTTATACTCTCGGCGCGGTGCGCTTAAAAATTTTCTACTCTCGAGCCACGCTCCTTTTTTTTTTAACACGGCTCGGCCTCGTGCGCGTTAATAATTGATACGTCTTTTAGATTTTCCGGAGGGGGGGGGGGGGGGGACTGGTTTTGTGTAAATTATTTTCGCGCGCGAGAGGTGGATGCGTGCCGCGCGGTTATTTATTAACGAGGACGGCGCGTTTTTTTTTTCTTATGCAGAGTTTTTTTCTAATGGAAAATGTTTGTATTAAGGGAAAGAGAGGGACGGGATGGGGACGGAGATTGGCTGGCTTCGTGCCGGCGGGTTTTAAGTTGAGATTGTTATTTAGGACTTTTTATGACTTTATCGGGGGCGGTATTAGTTCGCTGTAAATTTGCAGCAATTTCTTGCTGCGCGGAAACGAGGAGTGAAAATTATAAATTTATATATATATAGATACACCTACACACTGCTACTCGTTTAGTTAATCGACTTGAATTTTCTTTACTTTTTTAGTTTTTCTGTTTGGGTTAATTCAATGAAGTTAAAATTTGGGGCGATGGTATAAAATTTAATTATTTTCGTTCTTTTATTATCAGAAGGCCCTTAAAAATTTAATCTACTTTAATATTCTTCTTAATAGTAGAGATAATAAATAAAAATGGTTATTATTTTTAGATAAGGTAGATATTTATGTAAGATAATTCATACGATTAATTCTAAGTTTATTACTAGTCATTCTCTTCACTTGCGTTATAACTTTATGACTGCAATAATAATTTTTTTGTTCCATCAAATATTTATGAATGTATACGTGTCTTAAATTTATACGTGACATAATTTCGTTAATGTAGACATTTCAGCATACCAGTTGCAAACGAATTTTGTACAGAAATAATATTTTCAAAAGTTATACTAGAGCGTGAAAAATAATTCCTTTAAAAAATTGTAACTCGTCAAGCTATGCCATTATAGCTTCACTTTTAATCAAACCCAAATTCTAATAAAACCTAATACGACCCAAACACATAAAATATATCCATCTAAGTCATCATTACAATACCTCCAAAAATTTCCAATTTCCACTCAAAATCGTCAATCAAAAATCACGCAACACTAGTACACCCTCTCCAACACATCCCACGCCTTTCCGCAAACCATCCTCTCAAAAACAAAAACCATCCCTATTCAAAACACACGTCAATCACCATAGCGCCAGTTCCTCCAACCCCCATAAAAAACAATTCAACTCACCTCTCCAACCCACTCTCGCCTTCATATCAGTTCACACACGCTTCGCTTCTCTCCTCACTCCACTTCGGAATTCGCTTTACTCCCCCCCCCCTTCACGCACACACAGCCCGATATTCCCAATAAACCCGCTCGGCCCCCGTCGATTTCTGAAATTCCTTGCGCCCGCAACGCTAATACTCCAACGTATATGCAGGATAACTTATACCCTCCTCCGAGAAAGCTCGCAAGCTCCTATATATACATAAAGCCGGAGGTCGCGGATGTTAAATCGTCCAAGGCTCTCTCTCTCTCTCTCCTTTGTCTCCGCGAGCGAGCGAAACTTGCCGGCGTTATTTCCCTGCCATTAAGCGCCGGAAAATATCGGGGCGCTCGTGATATATACATAAAGCCGGCTCTCTCGGCTGGGGGAGGATTTAGGAGAGCGAGGCGCGATTTTTGAGCGTGGGCGAAGCGAGAGAAAAGCGCTGACACGCGAGCGGGGGCGGACTTTTTGAGGAGTCGGGAATTCGGGCCGCGGGGCTGGTTAATGAGCAGCGGGGGCGGCTCGAGGATGAATCAATTTGCGAGCTTGGGGGTTTAGGGTCTTGTTGGGGTGGGTGGAGTTGAGGAAATAATAAGGCCGGGGGTGGTTTTGGGGCTGAGCTTTTGTGCGGAGAAGGATTGATGGGTGTTTTGGATGTGATGGAGATATTTAGTTTGGAGGTTTTTTTTTGGTAGGTGGAAGTGATGGTTTGTGCAGTTTGCTGCTGTGATGGTTCTAAAATGAATTTTATCTTAATCCGTAAGGTGTTGAGTCATTTTGTAATATTATTGATGAAGACGTACACGGTTGAATAGTTTTATTTTGTGCAGTAAAATCAAGAACTGCAGAAATTTTTTGCAAAAATAAAATAAGCGCATGTAGTGAACTTTACTTTATTTATCCACGCCGACTTTTATAATGGTTTGAGCAGTGCAATGATTAATCATAAAAAGTGCGTTAAACAAAACTGTATGCATTTTATGTATTTTCAAAAGGAAATTCAAATCAGACTCATTGTGTTTTAAAATGCTACTTTTTTAATAGGGTAAGTTTTATGAAGAACTTACTGCAGAAAATTATAAAAGAAATTCTTTTATTGTATTTGTTGTTCTTTTTTTTTGTGAGTGTTGCATTAAAAATTCAAAAAGGTTATAGTTAGAAAAAAGTTTAATTTTTTTCAAAAGTTAAAATTTATTACAACGATCCGATCTGATTACTTTTCTTTTATTAGTTTTATATTATAAATATATTATTCGAAATTTACTTGTACTGTCAATTACAAAATAAATAATAAAAATAGTAAAATTTGCTATAATTAATTTATAGAACAAAATTGACATTTCTTGGAGAAATAAAAGACAAGCTCATGGTAATTAATTAATATAATTTATAATGATTTTATGTGGCTATAAGAGCAAATCCACATGTACATTACATTTAATATCCATTATAAATCAGCTCTGCTAAAATCTAACGATTTGGTTCATAGTGTCTATGTTATAATTAAATTATTTCAATATCCTTTATTATTTTCATATATAAGTGACTTAAATATCATAATAATATATATATAATTTTATTTAATCAATTATGCTTTTTTTATTGACTAAAGAAAATGATTTTAACGTAAACCCAACATTTTATAAACCAAATATTTTCGACGCTATCGATTTAATATAAATATTGAACGATTTTAAATATCGAAATTTAACCATATAAAAATTATAATTTGATAAACTTAAAATAACCATCCCTGTTACGAACGTTCTCTAAAATTTCTACCGTAAAGAATCTTCAAAAACTCTCAACTACCCAAAAACCTTCACCACCCCTCCCAGCACTCACCAGAAACACTCTCTGACGAAAAAAACAATAGGCCCACAAGCAGCACGCGTCTCAAAGGTACGCACATCGCGCACGGAACAGACACTTTCACACACACCTAGTTGGTCCGGCGTCGACGACTTCCGTCAGAGTCAGACGCGCCCACCGAAAAATGGCGGGGGTGGTTCTCTCTCTCTCTCTCTCTCTCGCCGTGGAAACGGTTATCGACAAACCGCCCTCACTCTCGACTCCGGCGGAAGCCAGCCACGCCGCGCGTATTCCGGGATTCGCGCACGTAAGCAGCGCCAAACTGCCGCCTTCCTCTCTGCGGCTGCTCTGGATCGTGCGAGCTTTTTCGAGAGTTGGGAGTGCGTTTGTTTCTTTTTTTTTTTTCTGTGGGAGGATAGCGGCGTTCTTTTGATTGATTGATTTATTGAGAGGTGATTTTTTGGCGGCTCGAGTTTAGTGATTGTTTTGTAGGGAGGAAATAATTCAGGTGGAATGAAAAAGTTTGTTTACGGAATAAATTGCGGTTGTGTCGAATAGTTTAAGTAGAGAAAGTTGGATGTGGTAAGACGAATGTATGAGATGAAGGTATATAGGTATACAAATAGTTATGAGAATGAATCAATATCAACAATGTTTTATTTTACTTTTTGCATATGGTAATTAACTTTTCAGGCGCAACTTTATTACAAAACTTTTTTGAAATCAAGAATGAATTGAATCAGGATTCGCAATTTAAAAGCGTTTTAAAATTAAAAAATTCTTCTGAAAAACATTCCTTTTAAATGTAAATTTTTTGAATGCTCATAATTTAGCAATAATTTGACTCAAATAATCTAATTAATTATTATGTAAAAAAGTTTCAATGGCTTGACATCATTGAAATTTAAAATAAATATTTATCATGCATATTTTAATCTGTATTAGCATACTGAAAGAGCATACATTTATCCCACATATATGTTCAATAATTAATTAATTAATTTCTTTTTAATACCATATGATATCCTTCCTTATAAATCAAATTTTAAAATAAACATCAAAATACAAAATATTTTCAATCAATTATTCAAATGAATTTTTGCAACTTAAATATTTCAAATAATCATTCGACCCGTATTTAAATTCATGTTACTCATAAATGAACAACCAACATCCCTGTTTTTTTCTATCCGACCAAACCCACACCGACCATCCAATTAAAAGCACAATGCAGTTAAAAGCAAAAAAAAAGAAACACAATTAGATATTCCGCGAAATTAAATTTGCCCCTCGCCGATTGTCCATACGAAAACAATCGCTCACACAACCCACACCCTCGCTCCAATCAAAGCCTCGGATATATCTACTCGCACGCGCTCGGACGAAAAAGTTAGCCTTATCAGCATGCTTGATTAAGCCAATTGCCGTATACGATTCCTTCTTCGAGCTGCCGAATTATTTGTTTCGATCGCTGCTCTCAGCATCCGCGCTCTCGTCTTGGATCCATATCTTCGCCAACGACGTCAAAATGTGTACTCACATCGTGGATTTAAGTGACAGTTATATCGTGAGCCGAGTGACTCGGTGAATCTTTTTTGAAGTTCTTCGGCTGATGCGTCGATCGGCTTGGAGTTTTAGTTTGGAATATATCGCGCGAGGTGCATGCTTTTTTCTTCTAGAGAGGGGAAACGGTTTTGTTTACGGCCGCTGAAATTGTTATAAAAAAAAAGTGCCGTCGCCGTGAAAGTGTATATAGGCATCGGAAGTACGTGATTAACGCTCCAGGTAGTTGGTGTATGCAAGCAGCGCTAGGGAGGCTCGTAAAAAAGTTTATAAGATGCTCCATTTCCTTGAGATTTTTTTTTTTTTTAAAGCGACGGTAACTTTGCGAAACGCGAATTTCTATTTTACATTACGGGAGGATTTGCAGCGTGTTACGGAGTTTTTAAACTGACGGGAAGTTTGAGATTGAAAATTTAAGTGATATTTTTGAACAGCGTTACTCAGTACATTGGACTACGTTTTTGAATTTTTCGCTACCTTCTAGGGAATTTACAATCAAAACCGTTCTGCTATTGCAACTATCAACTTGATTGTTTATATACATGAATAAACTGCATAAACGCTTTCATTTACATTTGCCGAATTCCCTAGTCAACCCACACTCACATTACACTAACCACAAGAATCAACCTCAAAAATCCAACAGCCCAAAAAGCCCAGAATTCACATTTTTTCCAAAGCCCTGCAAAATTAATCCCTCCCCGAGCAACCGCCGAAGCGGCCCTCTCCTTCGCGAAATTCCAGAGCTAAACTTTCGTCCCTCTGACTGTCGCAGTGTACAGCAGCCGCAAGTCTTCCGGCCAAGTCCTCTCTCGCGCGCGAGTTTCGCAGCTCCTTGCCGCTCGCTCGCGTATATTCCATTACCAAGAGCCGCGCCATCGGATGTATAAGTGGAACTTGGGAGAAACCCGGCCGCCGCGGCCCTAATACGCTCGAGTGTAGTTCGGGGGAGCGAGCGATTGTTCGGCGCGAACGTCGGAGAGAGGCCTTTTACCCGAACGCGCGAACGGGGATGCCGGTTTTAGAGCTTGTGTATTGGAGGTCTTTGAACGCCGTGGGAATGTTGTTGTTTGGAGGGATCGGATGAAATTTTTAATTTTGTTTTTGAGAGTGAGGATGGTGAGGTTATTGAAGCTGAGGTTTGCTGCATTTAGCCGCGTGTGATTTTAGTTTTTATTGGTGCCGTGAAAATTTTGTTGTGGGGTAATTGCTGGGGAGAATAGGGTTTCTATATTCAAGTAAAAGTTTTATGAAGTTATATAGGGACAATAAAAAGTATGAATGTAATGAAAAAAGAAGATTGGTATTTGAATATTAAGTAGAACGAGTCAGTTGAGATGAAGCCACAATATGTTACGGTGATGTATACATTTCATTTTATTCGATTTACTTTAACCACATTTTTCCAACATTCACCAGAGATAACGGATCGTTTTTTGTAAATTCATACTTCTTTTATATTTTCAACAAGTATTATTGGCTTGACCTTTTTTTAGGATTAAAGCACGTTTACGATATCTATTGGCTTTATTCAAACATTTATCAATTTTTTAATAGGCATAAACGTAAACTAAAAAGAATTAATCAAGTTTTAAGCCAGCGCATCTAAAAACTCAACTTCGAAGAAAGAAGCTACTGAATCCAGCAAAACCTTACACTCTAAAAAAGAGAATCGAAACGCTTTTGTACTAGCTAACAAGGTTAATCGTATTTTAAACCCCTTTTTGCAAAAATATCAGAGCGCGTACAGCTTCTTTTCCCTTAAATATTCATGAAATCGAAATGTCCTCGTAAAAAAGGCAGCGAGTGCGTTTCGTTGTCTGGAGTGAGTCAGAAAATCTCGCGGATAAGTGCGCTGTCTTTCGCCTCCCCCCTTTTCTTTTACGATCAGTAACTGCGAGAGAACAGCGAGACGAGACTGGTATTTATATAGCAGAGGAATATACATCTGATTTTTGTCGAAATCCTCCGAGTCTGAAAGAAGCTGGGTATAGTAAGGGCGATTTTATGCGCAAGTGTATACATATAGAAAAACAATGAAGGAGACGAAATTGAATATTTTTATCGGTACGGATATTTTTCGATGAGATTCGTCGTTCGTTCTTGGCGCGCCGGAAAGATGTTTTGCATTCGGGGAATAAATCAAGGTGGATAGGTGGATGAAAAATTTATCCGCTTGACGTTTCGGTGATGCGCGGATTGCGTATTAAGACGTCAATCTCGAAAGATTTATTGTAAACGTGTTAACTGGGAGTTTAGAGCTTAAGGAAAAACTTAAACAAATGACGCTGTTGCATTGGTAATCAGTCGAGGTGGCAGATGTTAAGGATAATCGATAACCGTGCAACAATAAAAGTAGTAAAAAGGAAACTTTATTGCGTTTTAATAACTTTTGGGCGGTAAACACTCGCAACTTTAGTATCCCGTCAAAAACAGACCAGTCTGGTCGGGTAATTATGTACAAAAAGTTTGTTCGTTTGTTTGACAACGCGGCTGCTCGTATAATTTTTCAAGTAATAAAAGCACTTTTCGCCGTACCCTGAGTTTAAAAATTCGGCCGCGAGGTAAAAATAATAGTTAAAATAATATATTTACCATATTTCTTTGACGGAGTGTACCCGCGCGTGAGCCGGCGCTCCGCCTTGACTCCGTTTTGCTTATATGAGCAGCATAATCAGCTGCGTAAAGAGACGCGCGGAATAATGGAAAGAGAGGAAAATTAACGAGTGCGCTCACATTTATAAAAGAGTCCAGACAATGTCGGCTCACAAGGATGTAAGAACAGTCTAGGACGTTTTGTCGTTTAAGAGATCGAGATCGGGAACTGCTTATGTAACTGATTTGCGGCTGTTTTTTTATTTGTGGGAGGATAGTTTTTTTGCGCTTGTTGCTTGGAACTATGATTATTCAAGGTTCGGAGAAATAAGTAATTATTTGTCGGGAAAATCAAATTTGTATCATTTTTATGCATGATATGGAAATAAAGTATTTTTTTATTTTATTTAGTAACTGGTCTGTTTTGCTAACAAGGGCTTAACTAGCTTTATCTAATGCCGAGTGTATTCAGTTTGACAAGATAAAAGTTATTTACATTATTTGTTATGTTTTTATCTTTTAAGGTAGTTTAAAGTAATAAATTTTTTTTAAAACTTGACAGTCATTTTAAAATATGTAACAATATGTAAACGCACCTGTATTTTGAAAATCACTAATTCAGAAACAAATACTTTTAGTTCGTCACAAAAACAAAAGCAATAAGGATGGATATTAAAGTTTACAATTCATTAATGAAGACCTTCTAACTTATACAATTGCTTATTATGTATTTGTAAAGAAAAACAACATTTTAACAAGTCAAATCAAACAACGACCTAGGCAAGCAGACATATTTACCCATCTTCGTCAACAAAGATCGACGCACATTTTATACACTCATCTAAACCACCTACACTCTTGCCAACTAAAATCCTGCATTTTGAAGAAACTAAATCAATAAATCCGGGAAACGAGAGGTCAGCTATATATAGTCTTACCTTGCATCCTGGTGAACAGACCATCGAAGGGGCTGCTGTCGAATTTGAATGGACGCCAGAGTCCACCTGGCATCGAAGGCTCATCGTCATCGTCCATTATACCGTCGAAGATGCTCCTGCGAGGTCCTGATGGCAGGACCAGGACGACATCCTCGTTGCTCTTGCTCTCGTCTGAGTCGGCTGCATCGCGGCTTGAGCCTGTGAACATAGAGAAGAGGGAGTTTGCATTAGTAATTTGGACTTTACGGTATTGATTGAAGAATGATTAGGTGCCTATTTTGGGTTATTGGTATATTTATGTGTGTTTAATGGATTGTCGATGCTTCGTTTATCGAACTTGTCGGACGGTTTTGAAATATTGGGAAGTCTATAAGTCGGTTGGGAACTTCTAAATTTAATACGACGTGCAGTCTAAGTGACAGTATACGTGTTAATATTCGGGAAACTTATTTGGACGTAGACGTGACGTTCGCATCTTCTGCATGTCAGTCCCTAACTTTAAAGGCTTTGCGAAATTTCGGCAGCTTGAAAAGTCCTCGGACTATTTTCGATGCATTAGTTTCTTTAATCAGTTGTTCAGAGCTTACGTATCTATATATACGTGATGACGAACATGGCTCTTGAATGTCCTACAAGAGCGACAGCCGAGAGCTTTTAGAGTACCTCTGGCATTTGCTTTCATCGTACATTAATTAGCTCGTCGAGAAAATTAACCACTCGGCTCGCGTAAATGAAATTTCGATTTTCTATTTAGACAGGCAATGAGATCTGATAAGAAGGTGACTTACATATTGGTTATTTCGGTTCGATGAGATGATTTGTGCGATACGGTTATTGATTGAGAGTAATGGATTGATTGGGAAAATAAATTGCGGTCACATAAACGAACTGTGATTGGTCCCTTATAAATTTATAATCTATACCCATATTCAATAATGGTATGATAGAGAGCAGACAATATGGCTGGGTTAAACGCGTAATACACCAAGTCAAAAAAAACGATTTTATTTGATCTGCAGGAATTCTTTAATTACTGCTATTCAATAACTATTTGATAAATGCAAATACTAAACGAGATAAATGTTATCAAACCAGCTTCATTGGCTGAAAGAATTTATTTATTGCTTTTAGATTCCGATGTGGTTTGTGTTAAAAGGATAGGCGATCCAATTAACAAAATCCTATTCCTGATTGGGATTAAATCGGATTTAAAATGCTATTTAAATATTTATTTTTTATGTCATTTATAACAGATAAATGGACGTACTACGCCCATTACTCGTCGAAATTAACAAAACCAGCCGACATTGCCAAAAATAATTTTCAACCAACAACTCATCCCTCCACCCGTCTTCCAAAACCGAGCGCTCCAGTCTCTCACCCACGCAACTCCCGGAAAACTTTCATCCGGCAAACTCGCTTCCGCAAAAAAAAGCAGAGTATAACAACTCTCCCTTCTCCAGATTCCCTTCGGCTCGGCGTGCAGAAAAAAAAAGTCTCTCAACCGCAGTTCGCGTATCAGCAGTTGGAAACAATTTCCGGCGGCCAAACCGACTGCGCCACCCACGCGCCCCTGCCCCAGCAGCAAAAAGAGTATGTAGGATATACGTGTACACGTGTCCAACGCGGAAAGGAATGCGTTGTTGCAACCTTGGCCCCCTCCTCCCCGATTATATATACGGCGCATTATTTAACACCGCGGGGGCGAGCAGAGACGTCTGCTTCCTTTTCCCCTTTTTTCTCCGGCTTCCGCTGCGTGACGTAGCTGCCTGTGGGTGGCTTGCATTTGGCTCGAGTTTTGGTTTATGCATGCGTGCTGGAAGCTGAATTATCGATGCGACACGTGCGCCTGCACGTGGGCGCGATGCTGGAGGTGTGTACGAGTGTGTGAGCGCTGTTTAATGGAGAGGTAAGAGAAGGGTGTCATTGACATCAGCGAGGAGTGAGGGAGTGATTTAGTTTTTGGGATTGAGAGGATTTCACGTGGAACTCGGAGGGCTTGGGCTTTTGAATCGAGCTGCCGGAGGGATTGGAGCTTTGAGTGGAATTTAGGGATGAGGTTGGAGGGATGTGTAAAATGAACTGGTGATGGTTAATTTGTTTTTTGAATATTTTTTGAAAAGGTCTTGTGTACTTATTCAGTTGAGCGTTTGTTTGAATTGTTTAAAGAGGGTCTTTGGTATAATGGTTTGTAAATAAAGGATAGCAATTTTCAAGGGGATGTTTAATAAAGTGCATTGCGTACAGTAAAGTTTTTAAAGTCACGCTCAAAAGGTTGGGCACAAAGGGAAGCAAATGCAGTTAAACGGAATTGTAAATCTGAAAAATAAGCTTTGAAATTTCTTTTAATGCAGAATCTTAACTGGGAATTATAAAAAACCTTGAAATATTAAAGAATTATTAAGCCTAAAAACTATATATATATATACTATAAACAAAGTAAACATTATTATCAATTCTTTATACTCCAAAAAAATACACACTCTCCTCAACCAAAAAAAAAAAAAAATTATTTACCCTAATCAACCGCAAAATCCCTCGAGAGTAAATCTTCCAAAAATTAATTAAAACGGAAAAACCGCAACGAAACAGCTCTCCCCCACGTAAAATCCTCTAAAAATTCCGCGTCCCCGAAACTGCAGGCGCGCACTGCCGCACATGACAATGAGAAAAAATTGAGCGGACACGCATATTGTTATATACCCAAGCTTGCGATCGATGCACAGCGCGCGGAGGCTTCATTAAAAACCTATCCGCGGATAGCTGCGGCCGCGTCTCGCTGATGCGAATTCAGAAAATGTCCGCGCCGACTGACGTACTGTCCCTCTCGCTCGACAAATTCATTTATTTTTGCCTATTTACTTTTGCGTCTGGGTTTGTTTCGCGCTCATTTGTTCTGGGTTGGAAAAATTATGAACTTTCGAGGTCGGTGGTGTGGTGGGTTTATTGAAATTTTTTGTACTGCTTAATTATTTTGCGTCAAGGTGATGTGGTTCTATTATTGGGCTTATTATTTATTTTATGTGAGCAATTTTAAAATCTGAGGCAAGACAGACAAAAAACGTATATATGACATACTTCATTTTTCATTAAAAAAAAACTAGGTAAACCCAAAATCTCTGATTAACCAACGAGCCCTCAAAGTCAAAATTAATAAACACCGCAACGCCGATGCGCGGCCCAGCGAGCAAATCGTCAAATTAACTCGTACAGATCCAATTAGCACAAGCTAAAATTCCACCCCTTCATCACTTGCGTACACGCGCGCATCGACCCCTACAATAAGCGCATCGAGCGAAAAATGTACACGCATGCATATATATACACCGCTCAATATACACGTCCACGACATTGCACTGGACATGCGACGGGGGGGAATGAAATAATTGCATTTTCGTCACGATGCGACGAAGTTTCTGTCCCCGCGATTGTCCAATGATCCCGGCCGATTATCCAATTTGCACTGATCGCTGTCAACTCGCTGGCGAGCGAAGCGACGTCATTAGGCGACGTGGGAGCCACTTCCAGGCAATTCGTCAGCCGCCTCTCATGTTCTCTGTGACGTTGCGTGATGGCACTTGGTTGTGTGTATTTAGATGTCTGGGATTAAGTTGTAAGTTTTTTTTTTATGATTATGGGTTGGGAGGGTTTTTAGGGGATGGTTTGGTTGGATAGGTTTTTTTGGTTTGTGGGAGGTATAGGTTGGTTATCGTGAAATTTTGGTTGGCCGAAATAATACGAGACAATGAAATTTGAGATGAAGTAGTTGCTGATATTCTATTATCTATTAACGAGATATATCTATTAGCAACGTTCGGTGACAATCACAAGATGATTAATTAAGAAATAGTTCATTTCACCGATTAAATAAAATATCTAATAATCTTTGATATTTTTTGCACGTTTTCTGTGTCGGAAAATCAATATTAAAATTGTCACCTTTCTTTTAATGTAATCATATTATTACTTAGAGAGTAACCTTTTTAAGGCAGATCTAAAGACAATTAAGTATCAAAATGGAGCACTTTACCTTTTTTTATTTTTTAATAAAGAATATTTTTCAATGCATTTCACTTCAGATCTTCATTGGGTTAAGTGGTGATATCTCATTTCTAGAGTTTGCATAAAAATTTATTCAATTCTAGATAAAAGTAGCGTACTTTAATGTCTAAAAGAACTTTGTTTTTGCATTTTAATCAAGTACAACAGAAAAATAGAGTCTTAAGTCTCTAATCATTAGGAGATTAAAAAGATATAAATTCTGCAAGTCTATATAAAAGAAAAATAAAACGAGAACTTACATTTTATATCATAATAATAGTACGAATCGATTTATTACATTATAGTATTCACATTTAAAATAGCGGATTCTACTACTTTGCCTGTGAAATTTTCTTAAGTACAATCATGAATTCAACTTTTAAAGAATTAAGGTATTGTACTTTTTTTATCAAATCAGGTCGTTCCAATTACGTAAGCTACATATTACAGCGCCTGTACCCAACTCGTCGTAATTGCGTAACATAGTTAGCGCGCCAGCGCTGAAAATAAACGAAAAAAACAAAGATGCTCGTACAGATAATTGATTCTGTCGTTCGATTTCCGATACACGCTCCAAAGAATTCACCAAAAAGGAATTCGCTCGGCTCGCTGGAAAAAAAAATACATCACACGGCCAATCTATAATTAACAACGTCAACACGTTCTCGCCGACAAAATTTTTTTAACGAATAAAATGACGTTTTTCACCTGCAAACTTATACGTCATCAGCGGCCTCAGAAGCTCCGGCTAAACGTAAACACACATAATTCCAACTTACGAGCGTTAATTTAGACGCGCGTCACGAAGCGCGCCCTCCAAAAACTGGTTCAAGCCACTCGATTCCGCGCTCCTCTCTAAAAACACTTTCGTCCCGCCTCCTAAAAAATGCCGCCTAAAAAAGTCAGTCGCAGCGCCGAGCCCCGGCCGCAGATAAGCCCGTAGATAAAAAAAAAGCGAGTAAAATAAAAAAAGAAAAAAAAGGGAGGAAAATAATAAAACGGAGAAAAGCATTCGCCATTGAAAATCATCGAATCGTGCGCTTCCAGAGCGCGGATAAGGCGGCTATTTCTCTTTATGTAAATGTCGGTCGTTCGGGCAGAGCCAAGCGTCGCCCTGGAAATTGGCACGCGACTCTGTCTGTGTGTATGTGTGTGTGTGTGTGTGTGTTTTCGCTCTTGGGGCCGTTGACCTCGGGGTCGCGGATGCAGCGAGCGCACCGCGCGGAGAGTTACATAAATTTCGGCCTTGAGAAGAGTGAGAGAGGAGAGGCCCTTACATAAATTGCCCACAATGCGCGCGTCTTTGGAACTGGCGGTTACTTTTGCGAAGGAGTCTTGGGATGAAGGTGGTAGCCTCTTTTTTTTTGGACGAGGAATAGGGAATGATAAATTTTTGCGGCCGGAAGTGGCTGTTTTTAGTGGGGGTGGTGAATTGTGTGTTTTTTTTTGGGAGGAGGTGGTTTTTATGGTTGATTGAGTTTGAATGGATTAGGTCAAGAGTGGTTTTGAAGTGGCGATTGCGTGGCTGGGAGAACGTTTGATCTTGAGATGATTTATACGGTTTTCAAGGAAAAATAGGAGCTTGCGGATGGTTTATGTGAGGTGCGGTAAGGCGCTGCTTTTGGGATCGCGTGAATTATGAATTGCATGGTTGGTTTTATTCAGTGTGCGAGTGCTAAATTGGTGGTAATTGAATTTAATATTTAAGCGACGTTAATCTAAGAATATAAATTAATTCTTAATCTAAGAATAGAAATGTAGATTAATGCTCGGTACGAATTTAGTCATTTGTTACATCAATGTAACGCGCGACTTTTAGTTATTCTATCTATTTACTAACCATTTTCAAAAAATGGTCTGTAAATAAGTGAAAAATCTTCTTTATTTAACCTAATTTAAATAGTAACGCTTATGAGTTCAATTAATCAGGACTTGCAAATAGTACTTATACAAATATATGTAATTCTAAAAAAAAATTCGGAAAGCGAGATTTGAATTTGAACAGCTAAAGTTTACTTATTGTTAGATTGATACCAACAATTAACTTTCAGCTCCTTTTATACAGAACTCTTTTACACCTACAATTTAGCTTATCCAGGACCATAAAAAAGATATCACGTATAGAAGGAATTTGACGTGTACAATTGTGCTCCTATAGGATAAATTTACCCCGTCCATTTTTCCCCATATCGATTTTCCTCTCAAAAAAGGCTCTCATTATCGGCGCCGACACCTCACTGTATCGGATTTACAGCGGCGAGCTCTCAATATCGAGCTTTTCCGCTGCATGCAATCGGCGCAACGGCTCTGTAATGAGAGTTAATTAGGTCGGCGCGCACTGCTACTATTCCTTTCTGCGATTATCTTATGTTTGCGCAATTTTCGTTTATTTCTTGCCTATTATCGATATGCCGAGGGATGATTGGAAGAGCCGATGATGATCGAGGGAATGCATTAGTGCTTTAGTTTATTTTTCTTTTGTTGGAAGTGGTTTTCCTCTTTTTTGTTTTATTGATATGTTTTAAATAATGTGGTTAGAGAAACTTTTTATATTGAATATGGATATATGTTTTAGATTTTGAAATTTTAATTACCATGATTATAATTATGCACGTTTAATATTCGTTAGACATTTTCTAGCTGAAATTATGTTTGTTTCTTCAGAATAAATGCCCTGTTGTCCAATTCAAAGATAATTTAATTTTCCGCATCCTTTAGCTGAATTTTAAGTAAATTTAATTAGCAAGAAAACGGTTAAAGAGGAGAAACAACATGGAAGATTAGAACTGAACTTTCTATTATACGTTTCAAGTATATTTTCCTTCTTTAACAGAATATGTTTAAAATCTCACGCACTGAAAATGAGCTTTACACTAATGAAAAAATAATCAAAACTCAACAATAAACAATCGATTCAACAACTAAAAATTGTAACAATACATATAAAAGCCCGTTATAAATCGTTTGTTTCCGGTTTCCAAAATATCGCCAAGTCATTTTTCATTTCGTCGAATAATAAAAATTTTTTTTAACGCCACCAGAAAAATGATGAATTGCCGGCTCCCGAAAATATATTATCTACCGTACTGCCTCTTTTTTTCCGTACTCGTACACCAACGTATTGCCAGTTTTTAATTACGTTCTCATACGGCAGCATTCGGTTACAGATATTAAATTTTTTATCCTTACGCCCGAAAGTTTGTATAGCCTCCATAATAAGATTTTTAATATTTCGCTTTATTATTACATCGGGAATTTGCATGCACTATTTAAAAACAATTGCTTTTAATATAAGCGTAAAAAATTTCTCTGCGATCCGCTCTTTGTTGAAAACAGTAACAAAATGAAAATTATTTTTAAAATTAACGTCCGTTCGCGCAAAAAGTCGAATTGTTACGCGCTGATTGCATAATTCCGCGAAGCGAAAAAAATTCCGGCTAATTTGCCTAATTATTTTTTCTCCCCCCTCGCGATGAAAAAAAGCCCGATGATTAATAGTCAACACTCGGCGGCTAACTGACCTAGGACTACATAATGGCATGAAAGTCGAGTACAATAGCTTTTCATAAGGTATAGTTTAACTTCGCCTGGCTGCAGATAAGGCTTAGTGAATAATCACGGGCTCGGGCTAGGCGACATTTTTACTCGCTTGTAAAGAAGGTTTTTACGTTATTAAAGGTTCGGACTGTATAGAGTAGCGAGACTAGCTTTTTAATGACATCGTTAGTACTGCATCAAAATGGCTGTATTTGATTCCGCGGCTGCTCTTATCGCGCCATTCTTACTCTTACAATAAATCCGCGAGTAAAGAATCTTGAATAAACCCTAATTAGAGCCTAAATATAAGGTATACGCGCGGTTGTTAATTCTATTTTTGTAACTAATTAATCAGGCGCTGGCTGATTAATCAAACTTTAATAAACCGGATCATATTTCCGTTTCGGCAATATCAATTCCATCCCAGCACTCGACATGTAAACAGTCCATTTATCCTACCGATACTCTCTAACGAATAACCCAACGATACGACCCATCCGCATTAATCTAACCACACCTCTCAAATAACTTTCACACGTCTTTTCCTTCATCAGCTCCCAGCCCCCTCAACTATACACCTTCAACCCCTCAGCCGTAGAAAACGCCGGACAAGCAGCACACTAACCAGCAGGTCGATATATACCAGAATAGACGTGGGCTATGGGCCGCGGCGGGGGAGCAATTATTATATATATTCTCCCTCTCGCCTCGATAATTGGAGCGACAGCGCGCGCTTTATACTTCTATTTTTCGTCGGGCCGCATTTCTATACTCGCCTACTCCTCTTTCTCTCTCTCTTGCGCGGCGGAAATTGATTCATAAATGCCTTATGACTAGACTGGGAACGCGGGCCTCGATATACCCAGGCGCGGACGTGTTCGGGGAATTGATGCCTGAAAGATTAATTGTAATTGAGAGAGGGAGGCGGGGGCGGCTTTGTATAGGCTGCGCAGATGTACAGGGCCGCGGAGGCCGAGTTAGGCTGCCTCGTTTTTCCCTTATATACCTGGAAGCTTAATGAATTGTGGATTGTTGCGATGGTTCTGGGGAGGCTCGTGCTGACGTCGCGGTGTATTGGGAGACGTTTTTTTTTGAAAGGGTTAGGGGAGAAGGTTTTTTTGTAGAAGTGTTTTGCGGCGTGGGTGGATGTTGTGTGGTTGGTAATTGGCAGGGGCGTTGTTTAGCTTTGAATGAGACTAATGACACTACATGTTTAATGATTTTTTAATGTGAATGAGAGCTCAGCAGTGGTTTTTAATTATAATAATTAAAATTATTTTAAATTGTAGATTTTAATTAATAATGTGTGCTTTTATGTTTAAGTTAATTAAAAGTCAATTAGAAATGAAATATTAAATTATAGTTTTGTTATGCATCTTTATAAATTTGTTCGATTGTCCTACTTCATGTTTTTTTTTTTTTTTGTCGACGAGCAAAATCACGATTCGAGCAGCTTCACAATGGCCTGCCATCATTTCTTTACAGAGGGAAAATTTCACAAGAATACTTTTTTCTATTCATACCGTTATGCTATTATTATCAAGGGTCATGACCGCGACCTCAAAGCAAGTACGTAATACTCTTCTATTAATATATACTACGGTATTGAGTGTCTTCTCGTTAGCCGTAGTAAGATACGTATATTGTACTTATTTTACAATATTTTGAGAGAGTCCAAAAAATTCGAAAGAATTGAAAAATATTTTTAATAAAAATTTAATAAAATTTGAATAGAAAATTAAGTAGTTGGATCTAATTATTTAAATATTGTTAGGTCGTAATTAAAAATACTATCTATCACAATTATAAATGAAGAATTCGGTAACATTAGTTAGACCCTGATCAAGACCTGTCAAATTGTCTACTCTGCAACATGCTGAATTTTTTCTTATTCCTAAAAACCATATAATTACATTATGTTGTACCTCACACGCCAGCCCGACTCTTGTTCTTCATCAAAATTATAACAAAAGATATCCCATCACTTCTCCTTTGCCAAAGTAACCAAAGCATCTCAAATCTCCAACACACCAAAAAATAGCAAAACATTATCCCCGAACATTATCCTACCTCATCCCCACACTTTTTCAAAAAAAAAAAAAAAAAAAAAACATAATCTTCCGCATCCCGGCATTATTTTACGCGTCCCATGAAAAAACAGGACGCCCAGGACTCATTTAGAAACATCCGTCTTGACACAATGCGCGCACGCCGCCACGACTAATCGTTCCGTATTTCTATTCTTATTGCGCAGTCCGCTCGCGTGTCCCATTACGTGTACGCTCGTTCCCCTCGCCTCCCCCCCCGCCACCGGAACGAAAACAGCGTGCGACTCGAATTCCGAATCGGCTCGATCTTCGCGAGATTAAGCTGGGGAAAAAAGAGGAAGGTAGAGGCCAGGACAGGAGAGTGTGTATCATCGTCCGCTTATCTGGCTTTACATTTTTCAACTGGCTGGTGTAGAGGTTGTGGGATCGTTTGTAAGTGAGGCTTGGGAGTAAATTTTTGTTAATGGTGTTCTGGGTGGATTAAGGTGTTTTTGTATTTTTTGGCGCTTTTGACGGTGTAAGTTTTTGGTGTAATGAAGATTGGCAAGGGATTGTATGGAATTGGGTATATCGATTTTGTCCGTCTATTGAGATCGTTACGGATTTTAAAATAAAGATTCGTTAGAGTTAAAGGAACTAGAGTACATGTTTCTATATAAGGTTTAATTAAATCAGTGACTCGAAATAATTGGTTCAGTATTGATTGTAATGAGAGCCATGAATTCTTTAGTATTGGCCTGGGTTTATCTCGTTATATATATATATATTCTGTTCATGTAAAATATCACTGAGAAATCATCCATGTAGATATTCTTTATTTATAGTTTTTTTTATTACTTTTTTATTCAACCGACTTAATTCATATTAGATTGAACTAGTTGAACAGATAAATAAAAATAAAACTACATCCCATCACATGTAACACGTCCTGATCAGAGTCTAACTTGACGGTCTACTTATGAACAAAAATTAAACTAGTAGTTCGCTCTTAATCAGGCTTTGAATACAGCTCATCAAAATTTCAATAATCAGTCCTACCTAATCAATTACCTATATTCTCAAATATAAAATTTTACCCTTTACCTAAAAAAATTTCGCAATACTCAACCTTACTAGCACCCTTTCACCATCCCGCTCTGAACCTCCCATAATAACCAATCTTACAACATACACTCCAGCTCATCGAGCAAAACCCACCTCGTCAACACATTAACCTACCCAGCTTGTACATAATCTCCGCCAAGCCAGCCCTACTTACAATCCACGTTGCAGCAAAACGTAACCGTCCGTCACTACATAAATCGCGCTCTGAAATGTCGCACGCCAGAGGATCAGAAAATGAAATAGGAACTCCGCGTGTATATATACGTTTTACGAGCCGCCAAAGAGTGATATTCCCTAAGGCTTTTTCTTTCATCATCATCCGCACGTCTCCCTCCTTTCCCCCCCTCGCGTTATATTCTACGTCTGCGACAGGTAGGTCTTTTTTATATTTACTCGCCTCGCTGCTGGATCGTCGTCGAGTTTGTCATCGTTACGCCAAGTCGTCGGGCGTGCGTCGGGTGTTTATGGGCCGACGATTAAGCCGCCCGCCGCGGGCGTAATGTAGCTAGGCTTGCGGGTTAGCGTCGCGTTTTAACGGATATTTAGAGGGAGGGGATGGCTGGCTGATGGGATAAGCGAGCGGAATGATCGCTGCAAGTAATGAGGTCTTTATTTACAGGGCTGGTGTTTTTGTTTGCGTTCACGTTGGGATGTTTGTGGTGGGGAGAGTGTTAAGTTATCGTGATGATTTTTTGTATGGCTGGTATTTGGTGGGGAATTGTTTTATGGGATTGGTCTTACTATTTCTTAGTTTGCGCTGACTGTACTTGCGGGTGAAATATTTCTGGTTTATGTGAGGGTAGATTGAATCAGGTAATGCGTGTTTGAAGATTTATTTTTCAATAAGAAATCTAGTTAAAAGTTGGACGATTTTTTGTTTTTATTGCCACTAATAAATTATGTTTAACCCAGCCAAAACTTTATCCTTATATCAAGAATATTATTTTGTTTACAAACTTTTACAGCGATTTGTCCCAAAATGAAGCCACAATAACCGCTTTCACCCCTAAACCCAAAGAATAATCTAACGCCTTACACAGAATCAAAAACTGCATTCAAAATTACCTCCACCTAGCCAACCCGGAAAATTGGAAAAAATATTAAGCGATAGCGTGCGCCTTTTAAATTTCGCGTGTACAATCTCCCCCTCTCTCTTTCCCTCCCACTGCGGCCTATATCCTTGCACGCGCTCGCGCGCTTTCAAACTATCTCTCCCAAGTGCCTCGCTTAGAGAGCACCACAGACTCGCAGGCGCGCGCGCGCGCATCCCCGGCGATACACGCGCCTGATATCAAAGAGCCGCCGCCGTAATATACCAGACCTCGTGTACACACACACTACCCTGCCTGCCTGTGTATACCCAGCTCTATCTCTCCTTCTTTTACAGCTATCGCTCTCTTTTCTCCCCCGCGTCCGTCGTCTTCTCTATTTCGAAAATCTCGCCGCTTCCTTTGTCATTTGCTTTCTCTCGTTCCGTGTCCATTCTAGAAGGTCTTTAAAGCTCGGTTTACCGCCTAGTTTCCCCTCTTCGTTTTCCAACTCTCTCTCTCCCTCTCTCGGTTTTGCTTTTGTCTCGGCCGTTCACGGCCGCGCGCGGCTATTCTGCTACACGCGCGCATGGCCAGCAAACGAACTTATCTGCGTGACAATTTATCGCGTAGTCGGCGCAGGCCAGGAGCGCAATTATCTTTGCGCACCGGGGCTCGTGTATATGCAACGCGCGCGCACCGGCCCCCCCTCGTTGTCGCGTGCGAGCTGCCTTCCCGGAGGCCTGTAGCGCTTGGCCAATTCTCTACTCTCTGGCTTTCGGGGGCTTATGTACGTCGGCTTGGGATCAAGGGTTTTAGGGAATAAATTTTAGATCGGGTTGGAGGGTTAGTTTTTTTTTGAGGGGGTGGGGGATGAGTTTTGACTCGTGGTTCTCGAAGCTTGAGTTATAAGGAGCTGGTCTACGAAGGGGGAGATAAAGTTTTGGGGGAGGCTGAGATAAGGAAAGCGATGATCGCGGTGAAAGCTCGGCCGAGTGGATAAAATCGGTTGATTGAAAGTGAGCGCTTTAAAATAGCGCTCGAAACTATCAGAAGAATGCTAATAGTTTGTAGAGATAAAATGTCGTTTTTTAAGGGAACCAGTGCGATGTTACGCTTAAGTAGAAGCATCCGTGCCTGGTAAGACATCTCTTACTTCTTACAATTTTGCAAATAGAATGGTCACTTTGAAGCACTCGTCCTTGCATCAGTCGACTCTACAATTTCAATTTACTTTCGATCGTTAAAAACAACTTAGCAAACGAAAAAAAAAATTCATTTCACATTTCAAACGAGCGCTACAGACAACCTTATGACAAACAACCAACGCTCTCACGGTTGTGAATCCTAGTGCATAGCAGCTTTGATGATTATCCGGGCGTTTTGCGCTTAATGTTTAGCGGCCCCGCTTTTATTCTAGCTTTTGTTCTCCTCTATCCACGACATTAAATCGACGGACAGCGCAGACTAGAGGCGCGAGTTTCGGTAGCCGGTTTGTCTTTACTCGCTGCGGATGCGAGATAAATGATCATCCTACTGTGCAAAATATAACTAAATGCTTCTGTAGAAAATGTGGGTGCTCGTGTGAATCGATGCTACGTAGATGGGAGAAGAGAGAGAGAGAGAGAGAGAGAGCGAGAGAGAGAGAGAGAGAGTGAGAGGGAGAGAGAAAGAGAGTGAGAGGGAGAGAGAAAGAGAGAGACAGAATGTGAGGGAGAGAGAATGAGAGAGAGAGAGAGAGAGAGGGAGAGTGAGAGGGAGAGAGAGAGAGAGAGAGAGAGAGAGAGAGAGAG
>UELX01002339.1:0-32054 GCA_900480035.1 Eupelmus urozonus | reverse complement strand
ACCTATGAATCACTCAAACTTTAGAAATTTTATAATTTTAATCATCATCTTAGCACTGCAGCCTAGTTAGTAAATTTTCACTTTAGCCCTGAACCTTTTAAATACTGCATTTATTTTTTTAAGATTATAATAATTAAAATATATAAATTATTTTATATACATTTATTTCTAATTGCTTGCTAATTATTTTAAATACAAACTTTAAAATACATTTTGTAATATCGAACTTATTTAAATAAATTGTAGATTTTTTAAACATTGAATATTCTGCATTTTAAAATACCCGATATACCTCAGCATTTTAAACGTGTACTTTTATAAATACTGTCACTAAAATATTGCCCACCTCTACAATATACTTCCAAAAATATGTTAGAAAAAAACTAATATATTACAGCACACCCGTAAAGCTAAAACGAAATACACACACCATAAAAAACCACGACGCAGCCAACCAACTCCTATACGAACAAAGCCCGAGATTTACGAAGCACCTAAACCTGACTTTACGAACCTCCATACCCAACTTACCACCTCTTTCTCCTACACTTCTTAACGCGCAAAAAAGCTGACAAATTTCGGGTAACTCCCGCGCCGTCGCTTCGCATATAACTCAACCCACAGCCTCCAACTTTTCCTTTTTTCATACTCCACGGAGGTCGCCACCGGCGCGGCGGCGCAGGCGTGTCGGTATCGCGTGATTGCAGGATTATTAGCTATTATCGCGCGAGCGCGAGGGGACTACCTTAATTTCGCTTCCGAGAACGCCGCAGATAAAATAGAGACGTGCGCTCTCGCGTAAAAAGTGGATTTATGTGTGTGCTCCTCGGGGCTCAGGATTTAAAAACTGCCTTTCGCGGATGATTTTAATTCCGCGCGCTTTTTTGCCGAGCTGCAAAACACACGTGCAGGAAGCAATTCAGATTTATTATAAGGCTAATTAAACGAAGAGGCGCTGTCACGGCGAACCGTGAAAAATAGTGTGAAGGCATTGTCTGACCTGGTTATGCTCTGAAACTACCCATTCAATTGCGCGGCCGGAAAACTTCCAGCGTCCGCGTTAAATGCCTATTTCGGACGTTTCTCCCACGAATCCAGACGCGAGAACGTTATATACTTCTTATGAATTCACACTTTTTGCACTCATTAAAAATGATCGTATTAAGTCGCGCATCCTTTGAAAAAAGTGTGAGCTCGCGATTTATTCTCTTCCGCGTGGAATTTATTCTTTCCCGCTGAGCCGGGTGAACAATTTTAGCATTACAATTATAATCATGGAGTCCGAGAATACACCGAAGATATATATAATGTGAGTAATAATGATCAAGATAATGGACGATAGAGAAAGGAACTCCAGGAGAGAAAAAGAGAGAGAGAGAGAGAGAGAGAGAGAAAGAGAGAGAGAGAGAGAGAATGAGAAAAAAAGAGGAGATTAGGCCCACGGCGATGGCGAGCGCCTGCCTACCTACCTACCCCCTTCGTTCGTCAAAGGCCTTAATAGACTTTATTGTTTTACGAGCCAATTACAGATTACTTTTACGAGGCGAGTGCGCGCCGCGCCAGCGCCATTCACAGTCTCTCGCTTTTAATGAATCCGCAGAAAAAATTCTCGCAAATTTCCTTCCCTGAGAGAGGGGGGGGGGGGAAGACTTACTGCTCCTATTTTTGGGATTTTTCTTAGGTCTTTTTTTTTAACGGGATGGAGAACGGTGCGGGGAATATAATTTTCGATTTTTTATGATGCAAAAAATTGGAGGTTCCTTTTGTTCGCGGCGCGAGGCTAATTGTAGTCGTATTTTTTACAGGTGTAATGTTGATTATTAAATTTTAATAAAGTCGCAGGTGAATCAAAATGTCATAAAAATTATTTGTCAGCGCTATTATTTTTGAGTAAGCTGGAAAATGGTAGGCATTTTTTTCTTTAAAATAAATATAATAGTCTAAAAATTTTAAAATTTCTTAAGCCCGCGATGACTTATCATATTAAAAATCTTTGACACTTTAATTACATATAATATCAATTGTTCCAAACTACATAATTAGAGTATCAAAAGAACACCGAGACTCCGAAGTAACACTCGACATCCACATGACAATACCACAACCAACCCAGAAATTACATCTTTTACCCCAACCTCCCGAAATCTCACCATCACTCCTATCCATCACACGCAACACATTAACCATACAATCACGATCCCCAACCTCGCTCATACTAACCCACGTAAAAAAAAAAACAATAAAACCTAAAGAAGGTGTCGCAGCTAGCGCGCACGCGAGCCATAAAAGCGTGCGCATGCGCGCGTTACATTTAAGGGCCCCGGGGACAGTTACTCCTTCGCACGGCCCGAGAATCATAATGACAAACGCGCTTCATACTTCTTCCATTCGCGCCCGCGCTATATATCCAGCTCTACATAATGCGCCAAGCTGTGCATTCCCACAGACTTGCGCGGGCAGCTCGTAAAATCGTGGGATCCCGGCGCGAATTACGGAAAAATAGTGGCGCGCGTTTTTCGCGCGGCGATTCGCGGAAAAAGCCATTGTTGAGCGAGCGGGGGTGGGCATTGGAATTAAACGTCGATTATGTAGAAGCGACACGCGAGCTTAAGCACAATGATGTGGAGGTGTCGTGCGCCCGGAGCTGTGGGAGAGAGGATTTCGCGCGTTATATTGTTGCAGCTGTTTTGTTGCGTTTGCGAGGGTGGAGCTGGGATAGCGAGATTTTTTTGAGGAGAATGTGGGAAGGGCTTTGGGGAGGGGGGAGTCTGAGATTGTGTGCTGATGTTGATGGGTGGTGAAGTCAGTGGTTGGATATAGATGGTTTTTGAAAGAAGGTTATATGTTTCGAGGGTGTCTGAAATGCGCCGGTAGAGTGTTTCTTAGTTTTATTTTAAGTGATATATATTATTAAGCTAAATTTGAAATTTCAATAAATGAATTAAAATTTCATGATTCTTAATTAGCAGAACCATTATACTTGAAAAATGTAATTTACAGCTGAAGCTTCAGCCAAATAAACTTCAGCATTCTTTCTTC
Organism: Eupelmus urozonus; assembly: GCA_900480035.1. NCBI lineage: Eukaryota > Metazoa > Arthropoda > Insecta > Hymenoptera > Eupelmidae > Eupelmus > Eupelmus urozonus. Next base: position 29,015 of record UELX01002339.1, on the reverse strand, counting down.
CAACGGTATAAAAACGCATCTCATTACACAGCTTATCAAACCAGAAAGAGGTAAACGTACGGCCGCGTCGCGAGCGTATAAATATAAAAGTAAAGGTGCGCTTCTCCGGAGCTCATTTAAAATTCTAAGCGCGTCGCTTGACACATCTCATCGCGCGAGAAAAGTGGACTAGCTAGGTGTCGTCGCGCTGCATTCATAAAAAAAAGGAGCTAGCTTCTTACGCCCCGACTTGGCTTATCCTAACGCCAGATCGCACGTGGACGACTGTCCAGCTTTTTGTCGTTTGGATAAATGCGTGCGCGTGTGCGCATTAAAAATTTTGTACGTGGCTCTGTTTTGTTAGAGAATAACCAAGCGATTATCCGCGAAGTTTTTGATTTTATGATGAAGGATCAGTGCTACTACTTTTTTTCATGATTGTTACTCGGATGTGTCAATGTAACCCTTTGTAGGCCCAGAAAAAAATTTTTTGTACCCTTTTTCTAGATTTGAATTTAAAAATTATTCTTGGAGAAGCATTGTTTTGGTTTTTTTATAATTATATATACGACATAAGAGTCTATTAAAAAGTTTCTCTTTGCAACATTTAATTTTTATTTAGTATCAAAAGATCTTATTTTATTTTAACATTTTTAATCTTTCCGTTGATAATTAATTGCGAGTACTAGTTTTATTTATCAAATTCACAGAACAGTACAGTGTTTGTACTATTTTTCAATGAATAAATGAATATTAAATACGTAAACATTATTCCAATAAACCATAGAAAAACACTCAAACCTCAGCTCGACCCAACCACAATCACTCAAAAACTGGTATTAAGTCATAAACAATAAAATCTCGGCCCAAAAATACCATAAATACCTCCGACTCTTTCTCTCCATAAAAATCCCAATACCCAATAAACGCAGCGGAGTAAATACATCATTCACATCTTTCACCGCACACCTCGGATCAATGCAGCCGCTCGCGCACGGCGCCAGCTTACATCTTCTCCAAAAATATTTGGACCTCTAAACCATGGGAAAATTCTGGATATTCAATTTTTCCGATCCGACTTAACGATTAAAAAACCAGGCCCTCCAGCTCGACGAGGTAGCATATATAGTGTTAATTGGCTCCTCCGAAAAATCGGATACTCCGGCCAGAGAGAGAGACAGTTTATCGGCGGGGCCTTTTTATTTCTTTACGATGATGCTGTAGTCTCGCCTCCTCCCGGGAACGGTCCATTAACTCGTTCTACGCTCTCGGCTTTTTCGGAAGCGCGCGGGACTATAAAGAGCCCCGAGGGTGGCGCGCATAGCCGGAGCCGAGGACGTCACGTTAAATTCGATTTTTCGCGCGCCAGCTCGTTTGAATTCGTTTTAGACGCACTTATTGTTATTTATGACGCTGGCTTTTCTTTTTTTCTCGAGGGGTTGGCTTACGATTTTGGACGGCGGAGACGTTTTATAGGCAGTTCTGTTCGCGCTGTAAAAAATAATTAATTTTTGCTCGGCAGTTTCGAAGTGTGTAGTGCTGGATGTTTCGAGAAAGCTTGAATAATAAAGTGGCACTGGTGACCTGTGCTTCGCTTAAGTAAATGAGCGGAGAAGGCTTGTTCTTAATTGTGCGTAATGCTCTTTGAGGTTAATCTAGTTAATGCTCCTTTCTGCGATATATATGAAGTATTTACGGGCTTCGCCAATGAGCCTGAGCTTCGCGCAAAAAGTAGTTCATCGAAATTTGATATTTGCTTTGAAGCACGGCAAAAGTCACATCGTACATTTAGAAATTCATATATAACTACAGGCAAGAATACACTTTTAAAATAACAAGCAATATGTACATTGCACTCCTATCTAATTCGCACCAATTAACCCGTATGCACCAGCGGAATATCAACGATCGCAGACAGAACGAGATATATAGCAATCGATCATCCGCATAGTTAAACATTCGGCATGTGCGTATGTGCGTATATAACGTGCAGGTAGCGCCGGCGGCGCGTCGATGGGCCGATGATGATTTTTGCCCGCTTGACGCTCCGCAGCCAGGCAGGCAAGCGCGCAGCTGTTGACCCGCAGCTAAAATGCGATCGCGTTGAATAACCGACGCTGCCTGGCTGATGTTTCTCTGCGGCAAGGTGATACGAGGTAGTGAATTAATTGTAAGGGTTGATTACCGGTTTGTATGTTTAAAATATGATTTTTGTTGTTTTAGTAGTGGGAGAATTTATATAGAGTTTTATAGTGGCTAGTGTGATGCGTTTTGAAAAACGATTCTATTAAGCTATGAAACGCTTATTAACCATGGCTTTTCATGGTAATTTAATAAGTCCATTTTCCAGCCCTAAGCTATTTAGATACTAAATTGCATTAAATCATCATGCCATAATTTTAAGTTGTTTTAATTTTTCTAAAATATAAAAAATAAAACGTATGAGTTGTTCAAAAAATTTCGGAACGGGATTAGGAGTCTAATTACTCTTTTTGTCGGTTTTTATTATTAATTATATTTTATTTTTATTTATTTTATTGTTTCAACGGACTTTAAGTCCTTATACAAAAAATTAATTACAATAGCAAATGGCGCAACAATATAAAAAATAATCAAAAATATATTCAAAAGTAAGAAATATTAATTATTATAAAGAAATATTGATATAATTTGTAAAAGCATACTTCACTTTAATAAAAAATTTGTTAATTTTATAAAATCCGGAGAAATGGACTTACTTACTTATGTCGGAAAGCCACAGATACAATATATCAAATATACTACAATCAAGTAATAGAAGAGAAAGCTTTGATAAATAAATAATATTTATTGATTTCGTTTATGCTATAATACATTTCCTTTGTATGACATGAGAAGTGAAAGGAGGTGAAGAGGATAAGTTCACTCCTAATCTAGTTCCCGCTTTGCTTATAACTTGTACGGTTTACTACTTTGTAGCAAGGAAAATAGTGCATTTTAAAGATATAACCATAAATATTTTCATATTTAGCGCTTATAAATGAACTAATTAAGACATAAATTTCAATTTGTTTACTCCCTCTTTAGGCACGCCTTCAATATAAACATTAAAATCTCACTTTCTCAAAAATGTACTTGCTCAGTTTTCAAAACCATCCACAACCACCCAGCCAACTTCAAACATCAAAGCGTCCCAGAACCATCCGCTCTCTCATCAAATTGCCCCACTACTCTCCCATTTTTCTCACTTCCCTTTGACAAACAACTCGCCGCCTCTGGCTTCCACCGAAGCAAAAGACGAAACAAAGAGTGACGACCCTCGGAACTCGACATCCGCCTGAATTGGCTCCACGGCGAAGGTGTCCGCGGAAAAATTGGCGTTTCCGCCGCGCGTGAAAAGCCCCGGCACTTGTTACATACCCGGCGGCTCGCCACAAAAGCTCAAATTGCCGCCACTTGCTCGCCGGCCTTTTGACGCTCGCTCGCTCGCTCACTTTCCGCGCTTCTGCGTCAAAGACAGAGAAAGATGCGAGCTCGAAAAGCGGAGTGTTTGGAGACGCTGTTTTGGGCTTCAAAAGACTTTTTGGATTGATAATAGGAGAGAAAGGCAACCTGTTAGACGACAGTGTGGCCCATACACTTCGACAATGAGAGCAAAGTGACCAAGCTATACGCAAACACTTAAAGCAAACCTGCTTCCCTCAGCCCGCATGGCACATCCGTCGATACGGATATAATCGCCGCTCTCTCGGCCTCTCCTCGTCACTCTATTAAGCTCAGCGGCTTCGGAATCCCGCGCTCTGGATAAGACTGAAGGGAAAAAAAAGGACACTACGTCGGCGAGGATATACAGGGCTCGGTGTGAATCTCATGTTTTATTCAATTCCCGCAGCTTGTGTCGAGGGCCGCGAGAGCGAGGAGAACAGAGGAGCCGCCCGCAAGTTCGCGCGCCACTTATGTATTATACTCGCACGGGTGTGAAGGCGCGATCGAGCGAGAAAGAGAGAGTCTGTATGGCGAGCGATCGATCTTCGAGAGTCAGGGAATTCCTCTGTGAGAGTCTTTTGATGGTGTGAGAGGGGGGGATTTAAATGATGGTCGGGTTTTTTTTGGTTTTTGGGGTCTTGTTTTTGAGGTTTGTTGGTTGTTTTTGGGAAGGGGTGATGGGAGAGAGAGGTGGTTCTTGAGGCCTTTGTTTTTGAGGGTTTGGAGATGGTTTTTTGGGAGAGTTGTTTATCGGGTGTTGGTGGCAATGGGAGGTGGATGGATTTTTTTCATGGAGGGAAGGAATTCTGTTTGAAATTGCTTGATGCAATGCATTTGCGTTAGTAAGTCAGGTCCATAGTTGTACAGAAATAGAATTTTATATCTTGCTGTAAGATTTTAAAGAATTTTTGTATTTATTACAAAATTGATCTTTTTTTTTAAAAGCACACAGCTAAAAATAATCAAGAACACATTTATATAATTAAATAGAAATAATCTTAGTAGAATACGCATTTCCGTTTTTATGATTAATGCATAAAAAATCGAATGAACCCGCAAACTCATTCAAAACTACAATTTCACATCGATACTCAAAACATTAAAATCCTTTTTAACAGCCTCATCCAAACCCGCAATCCTCCATCACCAAACTTTTAAAAACTCATCTACATTTTCCCGCCGCCTGTGCCCAGTCTACCGGATGATCGAACGAGAGCCGATAGGCGCGAGTTGACACATCACGAGCATTCCTCGGCAAAAGATCTTAAGGGGACGCAGAAAGTGGAAGGCTCCGTGTAGCCAGAGGATGAAGTCCCTTATTTTCGCTCGGATGTTTATCGAGTTTCAGCGATGACGCTTGGTGCCTTTATAGAGCGGCGTACACTGCATAATATTATTATTGAGGAGTGATAGTTCGATTTGGTTTGTAAAATAATTTGGTGATTTTTTGGTGTATTACTATTTTTTAGTTATTCTGTATAAACGTTTACTGCTAAGTAGACACGATGGACATAGTTGTGAGGAATTCAGATTTTAGTTCCACATTTAAAATCCAACTAATGACTGGATGCATTTAATACAGTCAAATAAATATTATATTTAAACAGAATGAATGATAAAAGGATTTTAAAAAATAATACATAAATTCTTTGAAACTCTGAAATTTTTATATCCACTCGAATTTCGAATTGAACGGTATCCTTGACTATAGACCACATTTATTATTCAATATAAATTTCATTCAATTGAAAGCATAGCAGTAACGTAAAAAAAAGCCTGTAGTCACCACGAAAGAAAAAAAAAAGTAGTTTAACTCAGAGTCAGAAACAAATATAAGTGACTATTACAGCCTTGCGAAAATACATGCAGACAGGGGCTACGCGCGTATGTATCTATTCGAGGGGAGAAATGCATTTTAACGGTTCAGTAGGCACGTCTGACTTTTGGCCTTTTACGAGACTTATTCATTTCTGCCGGTCGACTCATCGATTTCGCGGAACTATTTTTAAAATTCCTGAAATGCCGCCGGTGTAATCTGTATATTCAACGAAGCAAATCTATATTAGAATCAATGTTTATTGGTAGTCTTTTACCAAGAATTTCTCTGATATTACCTTCAATTTGAAATAAAGTTAGGGATTATAAGGAATTATATAACATTTAGAGTATGAAAAAAACATCATTTCTCTGAACGTTCACGGTAAACGTTAATCTAAACTTACATTTTTAAGTTACCTTTCCATATTAATAACCAAATCAAATACGTAACAATCATTACAACTCCTCTAAATTTTTGCAAATCCTTAAAAAAAAAAAAATCAAACCAATCAACCCCAGAAAAAAATAACAACCTTCTCATCCGCATCGAATGCAGCCTTCGTTTTCCTTTAAAACAACCGATTCTTTTTTTCTTCTTCGTGTCCAGAGTGGCACCAACTGTCACGAGGCTCCAGACGACGTCGACGTCGCTACAGTCACCTCCCACTCCTGAGTCGGAAAAGAGAACGAAAAAATGAGGGAGTAAAAAGAAGAACAGTCCGGACAGGAAGTGGGCACGAGTTGAGGGCGTTGAGGAGGATAACGAGACGTTGACGGGCTAATTAGAATCTAAACGTTCTCGTTATAATTTGGGAGGTTTGTGTATTGTGCGGGATGCTTATTAGCTTTCTTTTGCGCAGGGGAAAGGGATGATGGTTAGGATGAGCGTGTGTATAAGTGAAGGGGGTTGAAGGATATCAAGGAAGTGGTCTTTAATTTTCTCTCTATCTATTGTGAGCTGGAGTTTATCTTTTTATTGCTGCGTGTGGGTTAGGAAAATGCAAGAAGCGTCCAGCTTGCTGATTTATTAAAAGCGAAATATGGAACTTGACCATTGGGTTCCGGTTTATTTATTTATAAATTTTTTTAGATTACTTACGTATAACTGAAATATTTGTTATATTAAATTGCTAATTTCTTCTTTTAATTTATGAAAAAAAATTAACGTTCCGTAACTATACCTCATCAGATTACTAATCAAAGCATCATTCAAATCACAAATACTCAAATCATCCCAAAAATTCTACCTCCACTGCACCTGATACACACTCCATCCAAAAAACTCATCTCCTTTTTTCAAAACTCATCCGTATAAATCCTCAACCCAAAAAACACCCGCGCATATATAAACAATAATCGGCCTCGTTCACGCGCACATTTGCACGCGCAAGACTACCTACATATATGTATATCGATTCGATTTGCTCGCGAGCATACGCGGTTAATGGGGCTGGCAAAAGGCAGCGCAAACAAACGCTGATGCCGCTCGCGCGCCGCGAATTTGAGCCGCGCCAAGCTGTGTGCGTTCTCGCACTTTCGCTTTATATATATATACATCACGCAGGCGTGAGAGCTAGCTGCTGCTCTTGCGATTTATCGAAAATCGCTGAGCTAAGCTCCAGGCGGTTTTGGTGACTTGCTGAGGGAGATATGGTTTTGGTTTGAATTAGAGATTAGAGAGTGAAGACTAAAGTTAGTGCATAATTGATATTTTTAATTGAGCTGGAGTCAGAAAGTACAAAGTTAATAGCAGTTCTGTTGTATCAAATGTTTAGTGTACTGTGATGTTTTGTGTTGTTATTTATAATGGGGTTAATTGCTGATTAATAATTTAACATACATTTATCATTAAGTAAATTTGTAACGAGGCTGCATTGCTCTCTTGTACAAATAAACCAATTAGCCAATATTTACTTACACAATTACATTCATAATTACATAATTTATTTGAGTGTTCTCCAGGCCACTTCAAAATTAAAACACTACAATTAATCCACTCTTTCACGCGCTTGATTCGCGCACGCAAAAATTCAATTTTAAACGATTACATCAGCAGCGCCGAACTCGCACCAAGCCTTTTAACGCCTCATCCTTATCACTTTTAACTTCCATGAGGCCAGGAAAAACACGTTCCAACAACTCACACATACACTTAAAACCCCGCGTCAAATAAATAAACTTTATCGGTGCGCAAATTAACGAGCTACACGAGCAGTTATATTGTTCCGCTTTCGGGATCCCTAGGCCTTTATATTCAATTTCACCGAAACGATTAAGATGTTTAGAAGCTACATAGCGCTATTTTTCCCTCCGCGAGGCGTGACCAGAAACAACACTTTTTACCAATCTTTTATTGTAAAGCATTAACCGTTTTCCATCGGCGTCGAAAAAAGCCGGCCGTGGAAGACAAAAAAACGCGGCCTAAAAAGAGAGCATAATTGCGTTTAATTAGCGGCCGCGGTGCATATTTAATGCCGCCGGCGGCGCGCAAGCCGCGAAACCGCACGCCGGCGATAAGCTAATCTGGAAAGTTCGACGTACGCGTGTATGGCTAGCGCAAGACGCGAGCTGAGCGCCTGGGTTATACGGGTGTGAGCGGCTGGTGTGAGTTTAAGTTTAGCCAGGTGAAAATTTGAAGGGGGACGGGGTGGGAGTGTGGGTTGAGTTGAGAGGAGGAATGTGATGGTTTGAGGTGCTATGATGGATTTTTGTTGTTGGTGAGGTTTGGTAGTTTTTGTTGGGTGTTTTTGGGATGAAAGGTTTGAGTGACGCTTTGTAGAAATATTGAAATATTGTCAGTATTTGTTGGTATTTTGCTATTGATTAATAAATATAATCACATGCGAGATCTAATTTGGAAGTATATAATAGCCACAATTATCTTAATATTTAGACAACCTTAAATCCTTAATATGGTCTGTTTCACTGTATAGCCAGATATGTTCCTGCGCAAAAAAATGTATTATTGCCAAAATATTGTAAATACATCAGGCGATATATCGTATATAGATCGCTGAACTATTTCTATATTAGTCCAATATAACTAAACATTTCTTCAATATATAGCCACAGAGGTGAATTCAATATATCGCACATACATTCGCACATAATATATCGCACAATTTGAAAATTATTTGACAATCTGTACTGTATACATTTGTGCGAATGTAGGAGTGATATTCTGGATTCGCCTCCGTAGCGATATATTGCCGAAATGTTTAATTATATTGGATTAACATGGAAATAGTTGGGCGAACGATACCCGGTGTATCGTCCAATGTATATTTACGATATTTCACTAATAGAAATTTTTTCCGTGGGTTAATGTACCAATAAGAAGACGCCAAAACATTTTTAGTCAAAACTCATTTCCTTACACAAACCTCTTACCAAACAGCCCAGCATTCTTCATTACATCTAAAATTTCCTATTACCCCCGCAATAATCCAAACAAAAAGCAGAGCAAAACAATCAACCCTGCACACAGCAAAAGCAGCCGCCTCAAAATTATAAAGCCCCAAGCCAGTATAAACCTACCAAGCTAATGCCTCCAGCAATCCAGCTCTAAAGCTCCTAAGTAACGAGCCGAGATAAGAACTCAGCGCGCGAGCGCGGGCCTTTTATACAATTTAATCCTCGCGCTTTCGCGCCGCTCGCTTTTCTCGCTCGCTCGTTAGCCTCGGCGCACGTGTGGGGCCCGCATTTATGCATATACATATCCGCGAGTGCGCCGAGCACGAAACAAAGTCGCGCGCTCGCATTATTAAGAGAACGCGCAAGCGGAGGCTGTAAAAAGCGGCGATTTACGAGGCGTGTGTGGTTGGATTCCTTTTTTTTTTTATGAAGGGTGAATATGGAACGTTTTGCCGTTTTATGGGTGGAGATGAGGATTTCGATCGCGGAGGGAAAAAAAGGGTATTATTTGCGCTTTTACGATCGATTAATTGAGGAGCGGGGGTTTATAGGGATTTGGTGGAGGGGTTATCTGGAGGTGGAGATCGCCGGTGCAAATGTGGGTTTATTAGGTTTTTAGTTTTGTGGGAGAATGATTATGGGTGATGGATTTTTAATGGTGAACGTTTTGCGCGCTGTGGAATTACTGTGGGCTGTTAAACTGAAACTGTTTTTTCAATAATTTTCCAGACTTTTACATTTGATAAAAGTTAAGTTGAATGTTTCAGTTTTCTTCAACCGTTCAATTTTTCAACCGTTTAGTTAATTACTCGCTTGCAAGCCAACTCCAACACGATCGGAAAAACGCTTCAGATTACAATAACCGGCACGTTGACAGCTGTCAAACGAAAAAGAACTACAAAGTCGTCTGCGCAAGCTGCAGTTAAAAGCAAGCATCACGGAAAGCCAGCGGGACAAACAGATAAAATAAAAAATAATAAAACTGTCCAGCATGCAATTAAGACTTATACTCACGCTATGCTTAACACTGTAATAAAGAGCTTCTCCGCGGATATACGGGTCGGCTGTAATTAAAAGGTTTTTAAAAGTTTGCACGGCTGGCGGTAATTTTTTGACGTTTGAATAATTGATAATTTATGCAAAAGAATGGCGGAGGCTAGATCGAGTGTGATAAAGTGTTTATTGGATTGACTCGAGACTGTGGATGCAAAATAGGTATTCGTATAGTTATTAAGAAATCAAAATTGATAATTATTTCGATTTGTAGTTCAGATATTGCTTGAATGGCTTCCTTTATCTTTTACGAATCAATTATGCATGCTACGAAGACAAACCTTTTTGATGCTTAGTTTCGATGCCTAATCTTTTTCATCTACACATATTAAGTGGTCTCATTAGCTAAGAATATCCTTGTATAATAATAATAAATACGTCATAGAATGGAAATACCCAAATTATGCTGCGAGAACTTTCTTTCGCCTTATTTGGATTTCTATCTTAACCATATAATTATGCGATTAAAAGTTTTGAAAAAGTGACAGCTCGACAAATTAAGTTTTCTATTACTATAAATCCTGCGCTTTTTTGTCAAGTTGAAAAAGCTTAAACTTTCTTATCTTCAGAATTCTATTTTACGAAAAACTTCAACAGTAAAAAATTTACAGTAAAACTAGTGACTTAACAAACAATTATCAAATTATACGATTAAATTTCTTCTACATTCTCAAACCAACGCCTCCTCACAAATAAACACAACCTCAACTCAATACCCCAACACTACAGAACAACTAAACCTTAAAAAAACAGCAGTCCTCCAAAAAGCCAAGCGTAACAAGGAAACAGCGTCGCACGCTCGTTAACCGCTTCATCGTCCGTCGTCTGTGACCGTAGCCCCCTCCCAAAAAAAAGAAACACCGCTCTCCCGAAAAAAGGAAGCTCGCACCGACAAAAAGAATAAACAAGCTCGCTCTCCGCGCCTGTAAAAAAAAAAAAAGAGTAACGAAATCGGGCGCGCCCCGTATCCCCACACGTACACATGTACACAGAGAAGAGTGATACTTGCTCGCGCCGATTCATTTCCATATTGTAATGTCCCGTATCCTGTTGGCCCGCCGATATTATGCGCATGCCGGCAAAGCATTTAGAGAGCTCGCTGACCAGGTGTTAAATTGTCCGTGACCGGGGCTCGCACAGCTCGCCGCCTGATTATAATAATGCGCGGCTTGGGAGAATAAAGCGCGCGTGTATGGATGGAGGAATGTTGCTGTGTGTAGGTATATATCGCGGAACGATCGTCGCCATGATGGGACAATTTGGGCGCGGGTTTTGGGGAAGGGGAGGGGATGGCTTGGTGGCTTGGTGCTGGTGAGGGAAAGAGGATGTGGCTACGGTTTGGCACTCTGGGAGTTTTTTTTGGGAGACTACGTTTCGGAGTTTTTACTTTTTTTGTTTGGAGTGTGGAAGAAAAAAGAAATAAAGGTGATGGTTAGTCGAGTTACATTAAATAGGCTGTACTGTGGGTCTAACTAGGAGAGGCCATGGGATTCGGGTCACAGATCTTGATGAAACTTCGGGAAATGTTTTTTCGTACCAAAAAATTAACAAAGCTGCAGTTATACAGTCTAATAATATTTTCAAATAATTATAGATTCAAAGTAAAGTCTATTTTATTCAAGTCCTAAGTATAGCCAATTTAATTTTCTAGTTGATTGCAGCTGATAACTCTGTTAAAATATCAATTAAAACCAATTTATATCTTGCCACCTTTACTGATTGATTTCGATAAAAGATCGAGCGATTTTAATAGGTTTATCTCGATCTTAATCTGCAAATTCTATAAACAAAACCAACCCAACCAACCATCCTTTATCAAAAAAACTCTCACTTTCATCCTCGCTCTCCCTAAACATCCATAAGCGGAAAAACGCCCCTCGGCCATACCCACCACACTCATCAGCCAAGATCCATCCAAGAGCGATCGAGACATCGCTCGGAATTAACTCTCATCTCTCATAAAGCTACATCCTCCACAAATAGCATACACGCTGCATATAAGGCGAGCTCGGGAGAGCGTCTCTTTGCGCCTCCGGCTGGGCTCTCTGCACGCGCAGAAGCGAGAGGCGTGACCGGTATATTAGATAACGCGGGCCGAGGTATATGCGCGAGATGATGATTTGGATTGAGGATGGCGGCGATTTGTCAGCGGGTCGTTAGCCTGTCGGCAGGTGTTGCGATCGTTTGTTCCTGAGGCGGTTGTGGTGGTTGGATTTGAGGACTTTTGAGAATTTTTTGGAGAGTTTTGTTTGATTTTCAGGTGAGGAAGTGGATTAGGGCTTAATCGTTCAAGTTTTGTTAGATTCTAACTATGGCCTAATTATGAACTTGTATTTAGACAATTTTGATTTTCTATGTATAAAATCTATAGCTCAAAAACTTATTTATTCCATCCAAAGTCATACATAAAAATTTCACAAAAAGAATCGAAAAATCAAAGAAAAAAACCAACAACAATAAGCCGCTCAGCCGTCATCGAGCAAAAGCAAATGCTCAATCGATACGTCCTTATAAATAAACAATCCAGCAGGCATCTTTACACCACGAGCAAGCCGCAGCCCAGCAAAAAACCAGCCACCCCCAGCGATAAACATAGACCTTCGACAAAAATACACCGCAGCCGTAAATAAACAAACGCGCCTCGGCCCCTACACCATCCCGACAAGCCAAGCCGTATACGAAAGAAAGCAAAAGCGAAAGTAGCGTAGGAGCGCTGAAGGAAGCCGGGCAATAAATCTCTGAGCGATCGAGGGGTGTGGTCAAACGCAGAGCTACTCTCTCTCTCTCTCTTCAGAAATCTATAAAGCCCCTCCGCACGCGCCCGAGCAGTAGTACGTATCCGTCGCGGACGGACGGCGACGTGGCGGTCAAGCTACGCGTGTAATATGTTCGCGTCAGTGGCACATCCCCATGGCCTCCTGGTTTGTTGGACGGTGTGTGGGAGAGGGCGAGGAAATGCGAGCGGATCTAAAAATTGGGTGATTAATGTTGGAGAGGTGGTGTGGTGCAGGTTTGGCGGAGGGTGGGTTGGTGGGTGATTGGGGTGTGGGTTTGGTGAGGTTCGAGGAAATGGTTTTGAGAGGGAGGATACTGGGAATGGAGGATTTGAGGTGGTTTGGGGGGGAGTTTTGGGTTGTATGTAAGAAGAAATAATTGTTGAATTTGTACTAAAATGAGGATTGTTAGTATGCTTTGAAAAAGAAAGATCCGAAATTTTGCATACCTATAAGTTTCTAAAATTTATTGATACATTTAACGAGTTCGGACTGAATCTAACAGCCGCAAAACAATAGAATAACTTCCTTGATTACACCTCAAAAAAACTCCCACCGCGACACTGTCGGCAAACCGAACATCGACATTACGCCACAACGAAAAAGGCCCCGGAGGCCTCTCCGTAAATGTCCTCACTTCCGTCCAATAAACATCAAGTACTTGGCTTCTCGCTCGCGACACACGCGACTCAAAATGACAGGCCTCTCGCATCATAAAACAACAATTAAGCCTCCTGCCCGTCCAGTTGACGGGAGCGCGCAATTGTCCTCCTTCTTTCACAAGATTTCGGCAACGCCTCGGCTTAACGAGCCTCGCGTTTCTGCCACAAAGCCGTTTATAACGACTCACGCGTGCTGCCCTTATTTTTTTCATTCCTAAGGTGACATCTGTGTGCGCGACATTTCCCACATCGTTGAGAAAACGCCTACGTGGAAGAATGTTGTAAATATGAGCGCGACATTTGTCGCGGTTATTGGAGGAGGAGAGGGAGGAAGTTTTGCGTGGAGGCTCGTTAAGCGATGCTTTTATGTAACGAGTTGTTTGGGTGGATGTGTATAAAAAGTCTGCTTCGCGGTTTTGCGCTGGATATATATGCGAGGTTGCCGTCTTGCGGGAATGTGGTGCGTTAGCCTTCGGATGCGAAGTTGTCTGAAGTTTATATAAATTTTAGGAAGAAGTATAAGCGCGTTTTGATATAGAGGAGCTATGTTGGATATTTATTTACTGTTAAATCGTGGATTTGTTTCTGTTTTGAAATTAATGTAGAATTAGAAAAAATTATTTAGAATATTTAGAATCAAATGATTTTATAAAAATTTAATAAAAGTAAGGTACAATTTAAATAAAATTGATGATATAATATTTTAATAAGAATGTTCAAAAAACAATGCAAAATGAATTAGAAAAAAATGTAAGTCTAGAAAATTGATTCTTCATATTTTGTTTCAGTTCAAACATTAAATTCTCTTTGATAAATATCAAAGTCAATTTCATTAAAATTATTTTTTTAAATATTTTATAAGTCTTGCGAAACACTTTATAAAAAAAGTATTTCCTACTCGATCGAATCAGCCTGAATCCCGCGTAAACTGCACCAAACTGTAACCAAAACGTAAAAAAAAGGCAAACGTTAATAACGAACAGCAGCTCACAGTAGACGCCTCGATCCTGACTTTTCCCTTAAAAAGAAAAAAAAGAACCACACACGATACATAATACATATTCGCACGCGTATATCTTGGCCGCAAGCCACATCCAGCCTAGCAATTACCGTTTCGCACGCGCGAACTCGCGTGCGATCCTCGCCTAGAAGTCGGATATACAAAGTGCATATCTCGCCCGTCGATATAGCCACTCTGCCTCCGCGAATGACCCGAGCGCCGTTTTTCTCACCTCCGCTGTAATTTCGAGCTGCCCAGCTGTAACCTGTTCTCAAGGATACAGTGCTCGCATGCGTTTGATGGGTGTTGTGGGCATACGCGAATGATCTTGTAAAAGTGGGTTTGGGGCTTTATAGGTGGGTTGTATTTAGCGTGGGCTGGTTGTGTTTGAAGACAATGAAGTTTTTAACGGACGTGATGCGAATTGGAAACACTTCTGCTTGTTTCAGGTATAAACCTAAGGCGAAGTGTCGTAATCCTTCCACTTCAAGACGGCTCTATCATTACCCGATTACCCAGAACGAGCGTAGGCTCGATCCATCAGCTTATACTTTGACGGTGTGAATCGAAAAAAAGAGCGTATACTCAAGCAGAAGCTGGAGATCTCACACGCAGGAAGCGAGAAGCATATATCCTGTCGGGGCTATATTATGGATCTGCCGAAGGAGGCCGAGTCGCAGATGGTGCGCTTCTCGCGCGTTCTCCGGATATGAGGCTGGGTATTTTTTTGCTTCTGGAGAAAAGGTGTTGGGAGAGAAGTATAAAAGTAAAACCGGCGATTATATACTTTGTATCGCGATATTTTATCTTGCGCAAGCATGTGCTTAAGGCAGCGCGCCTTTCTTGCGGCCGGTGCGCTGACAGTTGTTTATTGATGAAAGAAAAGGTGTGAATTATGAGCGATTAAGTGTTTTTGCAAGATGCGCGAGGTTGCTAAGATGTGGGTTTCTGGGTGCTGTTGTTAGTTTTGAAATGGTGAAATGAAATTTTGAGGCGTTTTATTTTAACACAAAGTGATAATTTTAAAAATAATTTTTTTAATTTAGAGAATTATTGTTGGAAATATTGACTGTGAGGGAACAAAAACTATTTTTTTGATGAATAATACTATAGTTGATTTTGTATTGTTAATTTCAAAAACAGGTACAAAAGTATAGATTTTTTTTCTAAATTTTTTCTTTCTTTTGATCTTGTTTTCTTCGGAGAAAAACTTCCGGAGGAATATCGATGATAAACTTTAGATACAATTGGCCAGTGCCTTATAATATGAATGTATAAAAAAAGATAAATTAATAAAAATAAAATGAAAATAAGTTTTTATCGAATATGAATATTTCTTAATAAAGAAAATGAACCTTGCTTCAAATGTAAGAAAAAATATTTCTTTTTATAGAGAATATAATAACTATTACAGACTCAATTAGTGCAGTAAACAAAATTATTTGTATGGAATAGTTTCAAATAGTGGAGGAGAATACGTGCTCTGCTCTCAAAATCAAAAGTAACATCTTTATTCAGTAAAGATCGAAAATTCATTATTTCAATAATGAAATTTTTATCAAAATTATTTGTATTCTCATACAGTATACATTTTGTACATATTACCAAAATCACTATACCACCGTTTAAAAAATCATTCCAAACCCAGACCTCGAAAAGTCCTCCTCATCACTTCACAATTTCCCTCACTTTACATCCGTCTCTTTGGCATTTCCCTTTTATCGACTAGTACACCAGGCTCGACAACATGCGTGCACTCGCTACAAGCTCGTTGCCAGTCCGAATCGACGTGCGCTCCGCAGTAGCTGTATACGAAACTTCAGCGCCGCGCGCGCGACATGGGGCGTAAATTTCCCTCGTTCGTTTCTCCCTTTTTCCCGAGGCGAAGCGACAAAGTGCACGGACTTTCCCATGGTAATTAGTTGCAGCGCGCCGTGGATTTCTCCGTCTGTGCGAAACGCGGCGTTTTGAGCTTTCTGAATGTTTGGTGCGTTGCGTTCGTTAGGTGTGTATGGTAAGGTATAGAAATAATTTTGTTTTATGACGTTTTGTAATGTTTGCATTTTTTTATATTATATTGAGTTTGTACTATTTTATTTGTATTTTGTGGTGTAGGATATTGATTTAAATGACTTTTTCTATTTTTTCAAGAAAACTAGCTAATGTACATGGTACATAACGATCAAAGTTGAATTTATTTATTTTATTTATTTTAAATGATTATTGTTTTATTAAATTGTTTGCAATAAAATAATAAGACAAAATTATTATCATCTATAAGAAATACTATATTTTTGAAATACTATAAAGATACTAAAAAGGTGTTAAACACGAAAACTTTTACTTAAAATATATACTTTTATAAATTAATGTATAAGAATAATGATTTCGATTCCACAGTAGTATCAGACATATTGTTAACTTACTTTTTTTTTAAATTACAGAGTTTCTTTCATCCGGAAACCAAAAGTGTATTTATATACAGAATTTCAGCGAAAACAGTATAGTGTAATTTCTATAATTGATGCTAATCGTTTGAAGAGAATAAGCAGAAGCTATTATCATAACGGCCAAGTAAATACATGACAGACAGGAAAATTGTTTGAAGTGAGAAGCGCGTCAAAAGTACAAGAGTAATAACGAGTTGAAAAACAATTTACATACAACAAACCCTACGGTGGTACATTGAGAGTTGCCTTTTACACGTACAAATTATATGTCTTCATAGATTTTCTGTGAAATCAAAATTGCCAGTTAAATGAAACAGTTTCCTGGATAAGCATAAAATTTGTATTACAATTTCAATTCCTATTACAATTTCACTAAAAAAATTCTTGATTTCAATGGTTTTCAATTAAATACATCAATCATTCATCTCAATACATTAAAGTTCTCAGAAACAAAAATATTTCGACACTTTAACGATTCTAAGAAACCCCCTCTCTCACTCCCACCCCCACTCAACTATCCATCCCCTCCATAAAACTGGAAAATCAGCCTGAAACCATCAGCGTCGCCTGTCACAACTATACCCAACGACCGGCGCACACCTAAACTCGTCCAACACCCAACGCCGACAACAATAGAGCAGCCCAAGGCCTATAACGACATATGCGTGCATCCTCGCGCATTACCCATCAACGCGACCCTTTCCGCCGTTTAATGCGTCCCTTCCACCCTCGATCTAGCCGAGCGTTCGACTTTTCGATGCCCGTATTATGTATCCCATCGGCGGGGGGAGGAGGAATTTAGTGCTTCCTCTCTTACTTTTTTTTTTCTTCTCCCCTCCATGCTTCTTACTCATCGGGCTGCGGTTATGCATGCGAGGCTGATTTTACGCATTGACGGGCTGGCGTTATCGGATATTTATAATCGTCCTCCTTGGCTCTCTGTTCTTTTCGTGGCGCTCGTCGATTGCGCCGTTCGCACGAGCTCGTTAGGGAAATTTTATTTGAGCGTTGAACGCAGGGCTCGTTAGGTTTTCGGTCGATTTTGTTTAGACTTTATTATTGTTTTTTAAGCTGGGGTGCTGAGTGGTTTGGTAGTTTCGGGTCACGGAAGGATGGTTATTTATTGTAATAGGTGATGGATAAATAATTTGGTGGGGCGATTGTTTGTGGGATGGGTGGTTTGAATTAATGAAGGATTCGTTTGATGACGTTTATGGGTGATTTTTTATTAAGGTTGGTAATTTTTAATCGATTTAACAAGGAGCTTGAGAACTAATTTTATTGATAAATAAAGTAGTCAATTTCTTTTACCAATTTTTAAACGTACAATTAGTAAACAACGTTGACACGCTCAAACCAGGTTGATATTTATTCGTCTGATAAATTAACGTGAAAAGTATCTGTTATTCGTAATAAATATTTATACGTAAAGTTTGGATATTAAATTAACAAACATTGGACGTTCATTTAACTGGAAAAGATTGCCATCGATTTACAGACCGGTTTCCTACCGCGAGGGTCATTATATTCGGTATTTTTAAAAGATGTCTATTAAATGCAAATCCAAAACTTTCAAGCTTAATTACTGTAAAACTATCTCCTTTCTCACTTTCGATTAGTAAGACTCTCTGACAATGGCTAAAATTGAAATTGGAATGAATTATATATTTTCGATCGTAAATAGAAATTACCAATTATTCATCCTTTTTATAACTTAATGCCAAGATTTTACTTCACGTTCTTTATAAATATCATGTTTGTACAGTGGCTATTTTTTTGATGAAAAAATAATCAAAACGCACTTTTCCAAACTAGACAAAAGGCACGATCAAAGCCAAGCCAATCAAACACCGAGAAACATTTTTCATCCTCCCAATAACCAAAACTCAGTCAATCAAACTCAACGACCATCCCGCCTAATGAAAATTCCGACTCGTACACATCCAATCCGTTCCGCGCATCTCTCCGTCACCTGCATCGGAAAACACACATACGCGAACCCTCGCGTCCTCTCGACTTGTCTAATTAATCGCGTCAAGTGTCTCCTCTGAATTCCGATTCGCTCCACGTGTACACAACCACAAAAGCCGCCGCAATCAAACTCCCCCCGAGGAAAAGCTATATTACAACCACCGTGACTGATTCGGCATTCTTGATTCAGAGCCGCAGCGATATCTTACATACTGGGCCATAAACATATGAAAAACGGCTTCGATTTGACACGGTGGATCTCGAGTAGGGGGGAGAGTCAGCCCCTGATATCAATCAGGATGGGGGTTTGGAGTCCGGCGATTTTGTCTGGTGGCGATCGGAGTGAAAATTGACGCGCGTTTGGCTTGGATCGTTTCACGGTACAATCGAGCGTGACGCTTGATAAGCGGACTGTGTACCAATTTCTGGGGAGTTATTACGCTGGGGTGGTTGGTATACGTGAGCTGCATGTTGAGGAGATGGACATTTTTGTGGGTTATTTGGATATGCGGTTTCGTTTTGGCTTTGTTGTGAGAATTCGGGATTTTTTTTATATTAATGGGTGTCTTCGGTAGGGATGGTTTTTGGTGGGTGGTATGAGATTGAGTGTCGTTTTGATTGCTATTGCTGTTTATTTTTCTGTGCGTATTTTATAAGATTCTGAGTCATATAGCATTGTAGTTGTGCATGTAACGTAAATTTTAGTGATTTAGGTTATAGTTTTAGTTTATGGCTTCGTGAATATAACAATACATTAAATATTCCAATTAATTATTTACTTTTTTGTAAATAACGCCAGACCAGTGTATATAGGATCTGCGTATCCTCTGCTGGATTACATTATTTTGTAATGCGTAGTGTATAAATTTACCTTGTAAATTTAATAATAATAATAATAATTGATCGTTTTTGATCGTTTTTATAAATATTATTGTAAATAATAATTATATTAAAATATTATAATTTTAACTTAGTTAAACGAAATTGTACAAAACGTTAGCCATAACTAATTATTTTAAAACTGTATTTTCAAAATGTTTATCCACAATAAACTATCTTCACGAAAAACAATAACAAATTCTCCCCGAAGAACTCCCTCCTCCAAAGCCACCCATCTCACGGCTATCTTTCCACATACCCGAAAACCATCGTACGCTCCGCAACAATTCGCCTCTTATCAACCACACCAGATCGCAGTGAAAATTGAAGTCCAGCCCGATCGTTTCACGGCATAATTAAGTACTCCGATAAGCGCTCCAGTGCCCGGCGCGACTTTCCTGCAAAACCAACCCCCCTACCACCACCCCCGCGTCTTTATCGCGACGCATCGACGAGGGATCGAGGGGGGTTTGTTTTTCGCTCCTCCGACTGACCGTCGATTCTCGACATCCCGGCAATTAATCTGAAATTGGATAGGACGGACTGCAGGAGTCCCCGGCTCTATCTGCTCTGCGTGGGTGGATGGGGCGGAACGGGCATAACGTCGGGGATGCGAACCCCCCGCTGCGGAGCGCGCGGAAGAGAGACGATGTTACGCAACACGAGAGATCCGCCGCGGTAAGTAATTCGAAGGGATCTCCGTCGGTCGGCTTTGGCTTGATGATACATCGTGTAGGGAGCGGATGGTCGGTGTATGCTGGAATTGTGTATATGGATTGGTTGTGATCTTTTAATTTTTTGGGTGGAGGTTTTTGGGTAAACGTTGAAAAGACGTTGCGAAGTAGAAATTATTTTTTTAAAAATTGTTTGAATTTAGTATTTATAGATAAAATATAAAAGCTATAGCTATATATATGTTTATACGTGATAATTAAAAATTTAGTTGGATATAGTAAAATCACTGATACCTATTGAGGAGAAGTTCAATACTGATCAAGTATAACTAATCAAGAAGAAACAAGTTTTAAATTTGAAAGACGCAAAAAGATAAAAAGATCAGGCAAGATTAATAAATGAAAATCAGCTCATCAGGTTGTTGACGATTGGAAAACTTTAAGTAAACTAAGACATAACAAATTTTCACATTTTAAATGGGGATTAAAGGTGATTAATAACTAGGTCAAAGTATATGTTAATAATTTTGTATTTTAAATTTTCTTCTTACAGCTTAAATTAATACGCAATTACATTCTTACATAGCTTATTACAAACTAAAATAGATAGTCTAACATACATAGTGTTTAGATATCTGAATTGAATAGAACTTTGCACATTCCAAATGGAAGAAGTCATGATCTTAAGCCTACCACTATTTCACCAAAATATAGATTTCTTTTTAGAATTTTTACACTTTATACATTTTTAAAAGAATATAGGATTCAAAAGTTTTTTATACATATTTACATATTTTCTAGAAAGTTTTAACAAAATGCAAAAGTTACAATGTTACAAAATTTTCTTTTTAATATAAACGTGAGGCGCTATACGTGTCTAATGAATAATTACTAAAATTATTGCGTACATAATACATTTTTATAAATGCTTCTTTTCAAAGTTTGCACTCGAAGTGATTGTTCCTTACGCTTACGCATAGGACGGGTCGTTCGTTCTTTTCTCTTGTCGCAGTGATGAAGCAGAATCAGGATTATTTTGTTGTCCCCTAATTCATATGCCAGGTCTAAAACAGTTTTGTCTTGAAAAGCCGAATTTTTAATAGAAGCTCCGCTGTTCAATAGCATATTAACTATTACTGGGCAGCCTTTTTCAACAGCAACATACAGGGTAGTTTTGCCGTTTACTGTCTGCATATTCGGATTAGCTCCGGAAGATAATAGAATGTATGTCATGACAGCTGAACTATTTTTTATAGCTAGATAAAGAGGTGTTATATTTTCAGAAGTTTGTGCGTTGACGTTCGCACCACCTTTTAACAGTAATTCTGTTATTCTTTGATTGTCACCTTTCACCGCTGCATGGAGAAGAGTCCACTTGGCGTCTGTTAATGTTGCGTGAACTTTGTCGTTCAGGAGTTTCATGAGGGCCATTCTGTTCTCTTCTTGAATCGACATAGCTGAAGAGATTGATTGAGACATATCGATGGTTACAAATAAATTCTAAATAAATAGGTTGATGGATAGTCAAAGTTGGAGTATTCCGAGTTGTCTTAGCTGCTCTTCTTTTAAAGAATGCTAAGTTGAAAGTGAGGAAATTTTAGATTGACCCCTATTTATATTGCAGAAAGTTAATACTGCAATGAAGAAAGTAACAGTAATTAAGGGATTAACCAATAAGTTACCCTTAATTCAATCCGTTTGTTGATCTATTCGAGAATCAAAACCAAATATAAAAACCGTAGACTTACTAATCCACCAGGTGGAATTACTAATCCACCTCAGATTGTTTGGTAATATCAATTCTTAGAAATATGTAATTTTAAATCTTTAATTTTAATTTGTAAAGAATTTTAATTATGTTTTAAATAATTCTAAATAATATTGAAAATTAAGAGCAATAAAATCCATTTTAGTATAATTTAAAACATACAAAAGGAACCAAAAAATTATTGTGCCAATTTCAATAAGAACCACGGATCTTATATCATGTCACACTTTAAACTATAGAGCCAATTGAGATGAACAGAAAATACATTATAATTTATATTCGTTTAAAGAAAAAAAAAATATATGTTTTAAAGCACAAACAAGTTTTCTATATAACATATAAATATCTCACGTAGAATTCATGGCTAATCCAATAACAACAAGATATACATCCAATCGTATATTTAAAGTAAAAAATAATTAAACTATTACCAGTTTCAAACAAAAAAGAGACTATTATTTATGGCTAATTCTTAGATAAATATTTTAAAATAATAAATTATGCTTCATTATGGTTGAAAATATAAATATTCATTTTTATAAGACTAAAAGTGGTATTACTTCTTATAAAATTGGTCGTAATTACTTAAGAATTATATTGATTTATGCATCTAATCAACATGTAATTCTGGTATTGTATAAAAATATTGGCGTAAGTTCTATTAATTAAGTTAGCTGATACACTTTTAAAAATATATTGTAAACATCAAATTGCAGAAAACGCCCACTGTTATGTTAAAGCACAAAAAGACGATCATATAAGACCGCCGCTATCATCTGTAAAAAAGTAAGTAAGCAAAGTGCTCAGCTCAGCTGTCACATTTCGCACACAATAATAATTATTAGATTAAAATGAGAGGCGTGATTTCTGACTCTAATGTATAATCATTGTCACATCACACGTGCGATTTAATTAAGATATTTTTGAAAACTTTTAAATAAACATTTAAATATTCTATTAACCCGATAATTTTCCAATTGAAACATATACAAAATTCATATATTTATTAAAAATCGACTTTTAAAAACTTTTATATACACTGTATAAATTGTCAAAGAAATTAAAATATAATTATTCGACTTCTATTTAAAACGTTCTTTGTATTTAAATTGCTCCTGCGGTTATAGATAGGAACGATGCGCATGTAATCGAGGGGTGAAATTCTTCGAGTTGTATAGCGACGATTATCCAATTATAGGGTGCTTAAATTATGGCAGTGTCGACAAATGGTGGTAACTTGGCATTTCATAAATGAATTACGAACGTGAAAAGTGTAGTCATTTAATGAAAATTTAATAAAACCACAATGAACGTTTGTAGAAAAGTGTATATAGATTCTGAGAATTTAAATACATTGTATTTTTGAACTGTCTTTTTCGCTAAAGACTGCTTTAATACTTTATTTTGTTGAAGAATTATATCTGATAATATTTCCGAATAAATTTATTATTCAAATTTAACGTTAAATAATAGTCATTCAAAATAAATCTTTTAATGAAATACGTAAGTCAAATATGAAAACTTTGTAGGTGGCTTCATTTCCTAGAAAGCGATTTAAATTTTGGGTTAAACTTTTTAATCCTTTAGCATGTTTACTACATTCGCTTCATCGTTAGTGTATGTACCTTAATTAGAAATTTAACTAAAAATTTTATAATTTACATTTATGAAAATTACTGAGGGTACAAATATAAATAATAAATGACGTCAATAACAATTGTCATAATAAAAAATGTTATTTATGTTACACCTAAAAAAGAATAAAAAATATTTTTAAAAAGCACTTTCTTTAATCTTCAACAATTTCATCTAAACCTACTCCATAGCCACTACTAATCCACACACGAAGCCCAAGCGTCGCCCAATAATCAGACTAAACGAAGACATCAATTACCCGATTTTCCAGCTTATTTACCAGCTAAATATCAATATCGCAGCAATATACAAAATCAATCTCAAAGCATCTCTCCCGCGCTAAAAATACAGAAGAACCCACCCAAGCGTAAACATCCTCAACGCGTCAAAACTCACTACAACACACATACCCAGGCCGAAACGTAATTACGTGTCTCATCGGCCGTAAGTGCGCTCACCCCCGTGTGCGAGAGTCCAGCTTTTATTGAAAAGTAAGGGCAAAAAAGAGAGAAAGGTGGAGGAGAAGAAAAAGGGACGCAGCGCGCACATGTTCGATTCTTCGGCTGCGAGTAATGCTGTACTCTGTCGAATTGAACCGGCGGGTGCGGAAGGTGTGGAGTGTTGGGATGCGAGCTGCAGCTGAGGAATCGATGGAAAAGCGACTTTTTTATGGAAGCGTTGAGTGTGGGTGGATTTGGCTTGATGAAATTGGTTGGTCGTTTTAGAGTTGGATGGATGGTTATGTGATTGTTGGTAGTGTCAGCTTGTGCGCAAAAAGAGAATGATGCTTAAGTGCAAAATTTTGCACTTTGTTCAGGTTACTGAAGGATCATTTGGCGAAATTATTTAAGATAATTTTTATATTGTTAACATGCACGTACTTAAAGAAACATTAAATTCAATAAAATATTTTACAAGTTTATACTCGTCTTACGTATTCAAAATAAAAATGAATTTTTATTTTCATTTCCTTATAAACTAGACATATAGTAGACCGTACTGTTCTTAGCTAAAAGGTCAATTATGCTTTAAGGATATTAAGAAAAATATAGATTAGAAGTTAAATAGGAAATTTGAATAACAATATCAACGTATAATACAATGACAAATAAATAGCATTAAGTACAAAAGAAAATTAACAATAACAACAAAATCGAAAAAACTTCCTCACCCAAAAACCGAAAAAAACCCAAGCTAAACAACCCAAAAAACCATCTAAAAAAGACCTCAGCCAGCGAAACAGAAATAAAGATGAATAGTCCCGGACGAAAAAGCCAGCCCCTCCGCCCTAGGGGCAGAATCGCGCGCAAGAAAGACGAAGTCACAGGCCGGCCGCTCGCATGGGGTAGTGTTCAGTCGGGCGAAAGCTACGGTGATCACACAGAACATTGAGCAACGGCGCGCCGAGCTCCTAGAGCCTCGCGCGCGCGCGCGCCAAATTATAACTTATTTTATGACTTTTTTGCACCGGTCATTTAACCTTTACTCCCGGCCGCCCCCCTGCAGCCGCGCGTCACAGAAACGCGTCACGGTGGTCTAAGCGACAAATTTCGGAAATGAAATCGCACTCTAATAACTTCCAGGGCTGAATTCTCACAGAAAAGCGGGGATTTGGGGAAAAAGTGGACGGGTAATCCTTTTTGGGACGTGGAGGTGTGCGTAAATCATAGGCTTTTTTTGGCTGTCTTTTTTGGATGGGTTATTAGTTACGTTCGGCTGCAGTTTTGATGCCGATGCGTAGTTGAGAGAGCTGTAATTGGGGGACGAATAATTTTTTTTTTTACTGTATGCGAGAGTGTCGCGTAGAGGGGTGGAATTTTGAGTTATCGTTTTTGGAAATTGTGGAGGACGGGTGAATGATTGAGCTTCGTTTTTGATGCTTGTTAGTGTACCGAATTTTGCTATGTATAAAAATGAAATAAATTCAACGTTTTTAAAAATCAAATACGCTTGAGAAATGCATACTAAATATTCGTAAAATAAATTAAATAAACAATAAAATTAATCTTTTAAAAATAGGATTAATTAAAGTATTAATTTCTAAACATTATCACCCTCAAAAAATCTTTTTTACCCATCCATTGATTAATAACGCGTTCAGCTCACGACACTACACCCAACATATATTTGCGCATGATTTAATAAAAAGCATATCTTCTCTTCTCTTCTTCCTTCATCTCTCCCAGAGCAAACCGGAGACTTGCGGGGCGTGTAATAAGTTTAGCTCCTGCGGCGCGAGGCGCCATAAAGCAGCTAGCGCGAATCCGAGTCACCCCGGCGCGATCTTTCCCTTTTATCGCGTTTCTCGATTTCCGAGACGTTTACGACTCTGCATTACAGCGCGGCGCGCAGATGTGTAATTCTGGAATGGTATGCATGCTCGAGTTTGTTGAAAAATTGCCAAATTGGTTTTTTTTTGCGTGGGAGTATTCGAAAACACAGAAGACATTTGCGCGCGGAATGTATATACTACTTGAGAAAGTAAGTTATTGCACAGCCACGTTGAAGTATAGGTGTGAGTTTTTGAGGACGTGTGGTGTGCGACATTTTTGTCGGTTCCGCTCAGTCGCGTCGAGCTTGAGGAGATATTATCGATCCTAAGATTGGTGGTTGTTACGAATATCTCAGACAATTTTGGTTGGTTTCGTGGGTTAATTTATCATTGGTTTCTTTAATTGTAGAACTATGGTACAAGTCATTGAGTTCAGCTCTGCTGTGTGCGGAGACATGAGATTTGTGGTTATTGTTGCAGTTAATTACGAAAGACGTTATACTTTGTAAATTGATGGTTCATTTGTTTCTGTTAATTTTTTGCATTTTTAGAAAGTCTTGGAAGAATGTAGCTTCCAGTTGTTAAATTTAAAGATATTTTTTTAGCTTTCTAATAAAAAATATAACAACCCTGGTGAAAAATTAACCATATTCTGCGCAGAATTTCTGGTAAAAAGTGTGACACTTATTTAGAAATTCTATTCAAAGTATTTCCAGAATTTTTAGATAAGTATCGTTTTAATATTTGTTGACCAGTAACTCTGCCCAGAATATTGTCAATTTTCTGCCAGGGAATTTCATAATCAATTCTACATCTGATTTTCATTTTAATTGTAAATCAACGCAAAACGATTTCTGCTATTTAAGGCAGGTACGAATCATTAACAGATTTAAAATAATCGAAAAAGCAGCAATAATTTTTTCTCGCACCAAAACAGTTATTAAAACAACAACAAAAAAACCCAATCCTCACCCACACCCACCTCCACTCCAACCACGTCACTCCACTCTCCTCGTTCCTCTTTCACTTCCTTAAAACAAGCTCAGCCCTTTCAAGCCTCGCTCCTCTCTAACTCAGCGCTCTCTCGAATTATATAAAGTATACAAACTATAGCAGCACAGGCGCCCTTTCGGCGCGCCGCGCGTATTGGCCGTATCGCCGCTCTCTCCCGCGCATTCAATGAGATTCCCACGCGCGCCGAAAAAAAATCCCCGGCATTCTATACACACTCTCTCTTTCTCTCCTCCCGCGGGGTATTCGCGGCTTTTTGTTATACCGGCCTCTTTCTCTTGCTCCTCAGGACCGCGCGCTACGTGTTTATGAATTTTTATCGCGACGCTAAAGGTCGAGCAGCTGATTTTCACTTGGTGTCTTCTGTGATTTTTTCGCTGGAGTAATTAATGGATTGTTTACGCTGGGACTGTGGAATGTCTCAAAATTTTCAGAAGCACATGATTAATTAACGTGTATAAAAACAATTATTCCTTTACCTAATGCCCAGCAACCATTTCCCTGGCCGACTCCAAATCCCCCAATCATTTTCCAGATCCCTCCACCCTAAGAAAAAAACCTATGTCCAGCCAGCACCCTAACCGTCTTCTAAACCTCCTCCGGCCTCTCATACGTCTGTCTTCTCGAAGAGAGCTTTCCACTCGTAAAGCTACTCTCTCTCCCCGCGTATATACATCCGAGCTCGTATATACTCCCTGCAAGGGACGGCTAATTCCAGCGCGTGATCGCCCGGCTGATCGATGTCCCTAACACACACGCACCCCCTGGAAAATTATTGTCCGGGGCTATATGTTGCCCCTCACGTGTGTATTGAATTCCCGTGCGCTAAACGGCAAAGCGAGGTGTATGTATGGGGTAGGGATGCGGATGGATGGTCTTTTAATAAGAGCCGAGAGCGAGGAAGGCCGTTTTACATTTTGATGGAATCGTAATTGTTTTATGGGTGGTGTGGTTGGAGCGGGTTCTTTGCGCTGCCGCGCTGCGTGAGGTATGGTCTTGATCTCTGAGCTTTTAGAGGGATGGTGTGGAAGAGGAGAGAGGAGGTTGGGAGAATGGATGTTGAAGTGTGGGTATGGTTTTGGGAGGTAGGGTTTATGTATAAAAATTTTTTTTATCTTTTACTGGTGTTACGTCCTTGTTTCTCTATACATATACGCCCTGGCGATGCATCGCTAAGTAAACAAACTAAACAAAAATAGAATAGATACTGTAAGAAATAATTTTTTTTTGAAATTTGGTCCTGACAACGGAAGACACCAGCTTGCGAGCCTCCATTTTCAAGCCACCCACGCACGCATACTCCCCAACTCGGCCGGACTAAACATATTCCCTGCCGCGTCCTCTCGCAATTTCTTGGCCAGCAGCCAGCATGATTCTTTTGTTTTACTTTTCCATCTCCTCCCCTATCCTCGCTCGCGCGCGACTTTTCGGACCCTCCACTTACTTCCATCTTCTCTCACCCTCCCCCCACCTTTTCCCAAAGAATCGCGCGAGATAAGACAGCCCTGGAGTCGCATATGGTCGATATTCGTTCCTCGCCTCTTATCTTATCGGCTGACCGATGGACGTGGATGAGTTTCGAAGAGAGCGCGGGATAGATAGAGAAGGAGAGGAGAGTAG
The DNA here is from genome assembly GCA_900480035.1 of Eupelmus urozonus. Lineage (NCBI taxonomy): Eukaryota > Metazoa > Arthropoda > Insecta > Hymenoptera > Eupelmidae > Eupelmus > Eupelmus urozonus. Next base: position 570 of record UELX01002339.1, on the reverse strand, counting down.
TGGGGTGTAATTTTTGGCTCCTGCTACGACCACTCCTTAATTGAGCTGGCGCTTGGGGGTGCAGAGGCTACTTTGAGTTGGCTGATCATCGGTCTGGGAGAGACGAATTAGACGCGGGGATGTAGGAATCGATTTTGGATGTATGTTGAGGCACGCGTATGGCTTATTTAGGGAATGTTTTTGGGTAAAGTGAGATGCGTTGGATTGTCCATCTGGAAAATTTTTTGGAGCCTGACTTGGACCGAAAAAACAAACAGCTTATTAATTGTATCAAATGCGTAATTAGTCGAAATTTCAGTCGAGTATCTCACTAGGAGAGTGTCAGGGATCTGGATCACGGATTTTCCTCAAATTTTGGGATACGGTTTCAGATGTTGAAATACGAAGAAAACCGAAATTTCAGACTCTAACGCTTTAGAAAACTCGAGTTATCCATATTTTTAGTTTTATTTTAAGTAGTCTAAAAAAAACTTGTATGTATCTGTAATTACATAAAATTAAACTAGAAGAGACAAGCTTTCATTTGCTTTTTGCAGAATTAAAATATTCTACGTCACTCAAAAATTATAA